>JAANSN010000385.1:0-62190 GCA_036850665.1 Dicranocentrus wangi | reverse complement strand
AAACGAGACGGTCTGTCTTCAGCAGAAAACAAGATTCAATTGAAATACGGTTTATATGCCTTTCGCATTTCTAAATTGGCTATAGAATAGACACGCGGAGGCTGAATCAGTTTAAATTCTCCATAGGATGAGATGAGATATTTTTAGTGGGGCCTATAATTTCCTAAAATATTTGTACTGAACGTTTTCCAAACTTCAATTCATAGGCAATACCAAGAAGGTATATAGACTTAAAACCATAAAGTACTTCATTCGCCATTTACGGATATCATTGCGCCTCGCGTGTATACGAAGCATGCTTTAGAATACAAAATCCTCGATATCTCGCGAGACGTTGAATTGTAAGACAAAGTAAATTGAGAAGACTATTCTTTTCCTTACTCTTCAGGAAACACAAACAATATTGCTTTCGTTCTTAATTTTACCAAGTGCTTTTAACAATAAAAGGGGCATCCAAAGTTCAAATTTCAATATTGCCCAACAAAGATTTCTAATGGAAGGTGGGCTCCTAGTTGGGCGATAAAAAGGTCGAAACAAAAGACTCTCTCAGTTCATAAAGTAAAAGTCGTGGAAAGTGGCAAGTGGGTCAACCTCTGAACATAATAATCATATACGTATGTAGATATATAACCCTGCCCTGCCCCCAGCATTTGCCTTCATCTCCTGCACTCACAATACACTTTGTCATTATCACCACTCCACCATCCAGGCAGAAACAACAGAGAAAACGACAAAGAGCCTTTGGAAACTTTGCACGTTTTAAGAGAGAACGAGAGGAGGAATATGAGGAGGAGGATGAAGACAAATGAAAGCAGGACTCTTAGTTTGGAATCTAGCGACTTATGATCTCTCCCAGTGAATGCTCTTATGCGGCGCTTTTCAAACAGGAAATAAATGTATATACAGTAAAATGACTGTTCAGTATTTTCTTACCGAGCTCCTGATGTTCTACATGGAGAATATAAGACTTCCAAGCTGAAACAAGAACGACACAAGTAATGCTGATGCTAACAAGGAGAAAAGCGGAGAGAAAGAGAAGCACTTTCTCCAAGGATGTTCGTGAGCTCCACATGCCGGGAGGTTGAATGGGCAGAACGTGTGTCTTCAGATGATCCAAATGGACTGAATCATCCTCCTCAGTCATGTCGGCCCGTTTATACTTGGCCATCCTTCCTGGTAAACCAAACCAAGCCAAACAGAAAAAAAGAAGAAGAGATTCATACATACATTTGATTCAGTTTTACTGGTAGTATCATAAGCATGTTACTTTACACATATTGTATATGATCTTTAGTTATAAACATTTTCTGCCACCGGCTGTGCATACAAGCATCTTTGACAGAGAAAATGATATAGGTAGACATGTTGTGAGGATATATCATGATATGATAAGCACACACATGTAGGTACAACTTATGAAGGATTCTACGCTGGATCTGCTGAGTTAACTGGCAAAACATCAAATTCGTAATTTACGGCACATCAGTGAAAGGAAATTACGTTAGAAAATGGGTTTCAGTGGTAAAAAAGGTATTACTTTGTACCGTTACACACGTTTACATATACATTTTCTCCTGTCAAGTGTAGAGGTAACATTGTAAAATAGTGAACCGTTTTACATGCACAGTTCAAAAGATTTTGAAGTATGGTAATAAAAAAAGTTTTTTGTTGAAACCACATGGTTATTTTATGACTGCTGTGAAAAAGGACGCAAGAATTCACTTGCTACCTCACACAAACAACGTGAATAAGAGTACGAAACAACAGATGCGGATGCGAGCCAACAAAGATAGAAACGTTATAGTAGCTCTCTACTAGTTTCTCTCTTTATGACAGCTGTGCAATTTATATCAATTCGGGGAGTATAAGGTGCATATCGTCACAATTCACAGACTACTTGCTTGCTTGCCCTGTTTGCAAAAGTAATGCAATCCAGCAGCTCACTCGAGTGTGTGGAAGCTGGAGTTTCCTTTCGAATGCAGATGCTTTCGAGACTTTTGTAATATGATTTATTTCAGTGGATTGGACTTGCGAAAAAAAATCTAAGTTTGGGTAAACGTGAGATAAATCTATCAAAAACAAACCTCAACAGGAGGAGTAGAGCCAATAATGATGCTGATTTTTTGATCGACCGAGAGGCTGCTTGCTTGGGGATACCAAGAACCTGCCACCTGCTTACAACACTTGTAATTAGGTTGCAAGTTGCAAGACCTGGGGCAACTGTCTAACTGGAACTGGACTGGATAGCATTACTATTATGTAAGTATTTGCAATATTTGCATTCGCAGAATGCGTTGAGCTGAGCTGCTCAGCCTGAGCAGCAAAACACACTCAACGGGGCAATGGTACACACAGTTGGTTCAAAAACTGTCAAACATGCTGGAATACTGAGAATTGTTTGCTTCACTCACAGTGGTCATTACTTGACTAAAGTGTGGTATTTGCAGCAAGGACACTGAAAGGTGAAGCTGCTGGATGATAGGTATATGTTTGTGGAGTGATAGTATTGTTTGAAAATTGCAAACGCAAAAATAAGATTACTTTATAATCAATATCAGCTTTTATCGCGCATATAAATCAAATCATAGTCATTTGGTTCTATTTATGCAAGATGCAATACAAGTTCGTCATTCAATACAAGTGGCCACTCTAAGTGTGGTGGTGGTGGTGTGGTGTTTACAGTATTACAGCAGTGTCATGTATCTTTGTCGAACGGGCGAACGAACAGTCAATGTCGAAGGTCATTTCATTCCATATGCCATTTCCATACATTATGCATATCAAAATATATGACGCAAGTGTTTTGCTCTAATTACTAAACTATGGAAATTTGATGTTAGCAAAGATATTCATATCCTCCACGGTTCTACACTCCCCATAGCTGCTTGTTCCACTTTTTAAAGCACTTTCCAGTAACTGTCAAAACTAGAATTATAAGGAAATATCCAAAAGTAAAAGTTGTATCAAGCAGGTGCATATAGTATTATACAACATCGCGGATTTGTTTTTTCTTTTTCGCTTTTATGTGCAAGTTTCACTTGACATGTCATGACATGTGTGTATTCAACATAATCCACATTTCGGAGTTGCTGTACCGTGCAGTACCCTAGCAAACTTTTTATAAAAGATTATTATTACTCGTGCTATTGCGTTCTCGCACTAAAGTCTAGTGTAAGCTCAGAGTGCGTTGAAAGCTTCAAGGTTATTCTAGAGAATACATACAGCAAAGTTATCAAAAGATGCATACAATATCTCTGCGCCTCCAGACAGAGATAAAAAAACAAATATTATATATGTGATATAAGATATGTATGGTAGTACAGAGAAATTCGTTGAAAACAAGCTTATATGAATAACGACGTTGTATGTAATGATCTTGTACGTACGNTCTGCGCCTCCAGACAGAGATAAAAAAACAAATATTATATATGTGATATAAGATATGTATGGTAGTACAGAGAAATTCGTTGAAAACAAGCTTATATGAATAACGACGTTGTATGTAATGATCTTGTACGTACGTTACTTGCAAAGTGCTTCGTACACATATATCTTTCTTTCTACTAACCGAAAAGCCTCAGATTTCTGAGAAATCTTAAAAATCTTCTTAAAGCCGTGTTGCTGGTAGCCTCTAGATTCCGAATTTGCTCATCCTGAAGACTCTTCTCCGCTTCATCATCCTGGTGACAGTGAAGTTGTAGTTGGGACATGATGAAACGATTTCACTTCGAGGAAAACTTACGAGGATCGAGCACTCTCACGCTTACTCAGCAAATCAAAAGAACAGAAATTATTCGCTTCAATTACTAAAATGTACACATGGACAGGTATCTGCAATCAGCAAGCCTTTGGGGATTTTTTTTTTAGTTTTACAGCTAAACTCAATTTTTCACATGACAGATCACTTTCGATTTCAACTGCTATGCTAATGGATTTAGCTATAAGCATGGCATGTATAAAACATTATTTGATTACCACTAATAGGGTGTGCGTTGGGACTGATGATGATGAAATTTTTTTCGGCTGAAAGATTACTTTACAGTTTACTGTTTCTCGTAACGAACTTTATTACGACTCCATTTTTACTCTATGTTGCAGACAACTTTGATACTCTACTAAAAACTCCAAGGAGAACAGAGTTGTGATACAATTCAGGGTTAAAAATCTCACTCAAAAAACATTCGAATATATCAACAGTTTAATTATTCAGCTACTTTCACACGCAAATAACTTCACACCTTAGGATAACGGAAAAACACGTACATCACAAGTAATACACATTCACAACTGTATTTTTAATAATTTAAAAGACCATCTCCACCAACTTTGCAAATGTAGAGATGAGGTTACAGCTAGCGCAGAGCTGGATCTCTCTCCGGTAGATTTGCAGTCAAAAATGACATACGAATTCTCTTCGCACACTCTCAAGCAAATATCAATGAGGAGGGCGAGCTTAAGTGGTAATTGACACTGAACAAAGTAGCCATCTGGATGGAAAACCTTGTTACGTCGTAAAGTGGCTTTGACTTGTTCTTTCAAAAACGTAGTATGCTAATGCTATATAAAAGCATCGAATACATAACAAAAGTCTTTTGAGACTAGAAGCGTTTTAATATGCGTCAACTCTTCTCTGCCAATTCGGTGAATGCCCAACTATATTATGTATGCAGATTCTTTTACTATAGCCTCCTGTTTCCTGAACTCGCTCAATGTGTACTCTGGAAACGGTTAGCTAGGAATTGTGATTTCCTGTCTGCCCTCTTTTGAACCCTTTCAATGTGAAATTGGATGCATGTTGTTATATGGTGCGATGTGCAAGTTCAGGGAAATATCTCGTAAAAATATATATATTATATATATATACGATGGAGAAGAGTGACATTGACAAACGTTTTGTCATTTTGTCCAATATATTGCACAGCTTGATAACGGAAGACTAGCATAAAATATATGAGGTAGAAATATATTTTTCTATGCGCTTGTCATTACCAAAATAACCAACTGCATCTTATCCTCCTCGCCAACATACTACACAGCATATATGAAGGACACTATCTAATCTGCATCGAAAGTTCAATATAGCTTTACTGCTTTTTAACCTCACCGAAATTTTCTGTGGCCCGTGTGGTACAAATGAAATACTGTTGTGTTATATACCATGTATGCAGACCATGCATAGTTGACAAGCTTGGTTTTTTGTATGTAGACACACAGCGGTTTCGCGTTAGGATTTATCTTTGTGTGTAATATCCAATTAGATTTATATTCAGCAATAGTTAAATGTTGAATTCCATAATAATGTTTCCAGGCTTGAATTTTTTGTATTATTACATGTATTCTACTTTAGGAACCGTGACCGCAGTTTCCCTTCCTTCCCCATCCAATCCACATGGTGCTACTTACAACGCATTTTTGGAATTTTATGTAAAAAATGTGCGGTAATTTAATATTTCTAGTTTTCAGATATGAGACTAATTCGTCAATTCAGGCGGAGTGGTACTATTTTTTATTCACGCGTACATAAGCACAACGGATGAAGTAGACATTCNTATTTTTTATTCACGCGTACATAAGCATAACGGATGAAGTAGACATTCTCTTCCAGTTGAGCATTTTCATGAAGGCTGACTGGATTCACTGGATCGATATATACTAACAAGTATTCATTCGTCGCGTCGCAGCCAACATGTCGGAGAGAGAACACATTTACCAATATTGCAATACAACACTTTTAGCACGGTATATTGGCTTTTATATTCATCAGCATGGGAATTTAAAGCCAGTCTAAGCATTATTGCTACTCGTATATGGTGCACAAATGTTTGATGACGATGACATACATGAACATATACTAATTGTAAGATCCACTGTCCCAGTTCCGTACATATTTGTTTCTTTCACAAGCGCATACAGCAAAAGTCAAAACTTGCATTTCCTCTGTTTTGACAAGTACAAAAAAATTGTGTACTCACTCAATTCAATCACGCAACTCATGCTATTAGGCTATGCTACTTCAGATGTTATATTGTATTGTACCCTTGTTAATATTAATAAATCATACTTGTGCTTTCAGTTTATGAATCTGGCATAATTTTTGACGTTATTTTGGCGTTTTCCTCCTTTCATGACTTTTTAAATCGTTTTCAACGCTAATAATTCACATCAGCAATGAGATCATTCATATCAGCATTTTCTTTCATATATTATTTAGAATGATCTCATTTATTTATCAATGTTGATGAAAGATGATAAAAAATGTTTGTTTTGCAGCCACGTAAAAATCGTACAGGGAAGTCTGTAGTACTAACTAATGCATTATTGCAGCTCACTCAACAGTCAACATCAGCATTTCGGCATAATAAAATGTATGACCAAACGAGTATGTATGCTCGTGCAACGCCTATTCCATCACGTTTTATATTTTGCTGTTAATGGGACTTCAAGACAGACTCGACTTAGAAGTTTAGTTTGTGTGAAACTAAAACGGAGCAAGAAAAGGAACTTTTTAGTAAATGAGTGCAACAGCTACTTATGTAAGCCTGGAACTGAAAGCATGATCAATTCTTCTCAACTTTTGCCCTATCACAAAACTAACCGGGGAGTTCTCTCATAAGATCTTTTAATTTTCTTGAAAATTGTTTTTCTTACATAACAAAGTTGAGCCACGAAAGGGATACCTAGAAGAAACTCAAGGAGCTGCTTTTTCATTAAAGAGGAATTCCATGCGTAAGCATTCCTTTACTACTACGACACTACTACATACTACTACTACAAGTATTACAACACAACGACGATGGTACTCAATAGCACAATGCACTAACGCACAACACTCCATGATCCGCGATACAAGTACTACAAGTACTATACATGCCAGCTAAAAGTTTAGTAGAATCGTATAATGAAATGAAATACTGGGCTGGGAACGTCTTGGGAAAGGTACACATGACACATCCGCTTCCGTTTGTAACGAAAACGGTAAGTTTTACTGATACAAGAATGTGATGTAACCTCTTATTGCTCATGTAACTGTATGCAGTGCAGAGTGTGCAGAGTAGCAGTAGGGCAGCGAGTAAAGGCTTGCTGTAATACTACAGAACTTTAATGTAAGTAAATATTTATCAAAAGTTACCTGCGTCTAGCAGAAAGTCCTCAGGTTCAAATGAGGCAGACGTGGTGAAGTCCTTTTTAGCGACAGGAGGTTCCACAAATACTAAGATTTGCTTTATATGTGCGATTCAACAGAGAGGTTCAGTCTCACGAGAAGGAACCAAGTGCCGGCTCGGATAAAATGAAGGTGAATTGTCTTCGATTTATGGAAAGGGTAATACAGTTGCAAATCTAGAGTAAATCTAGCTGGTGCCAAAGTGCCAACCTACGCTGTCTTAGGCAAAATGCCTGGATGGGAGGAAACGTTTGCAGTAACTGTAACAGAGGAAAAAATATGTATTTTATGCACAGTTCTAAAAAGAAAGTGCTGAGATAACCGTAAATAAGAGACGACATACGAATTTTATTAAATGCTACGTATATGAATTGATTTTTAACACGAGAAAGATGCGAGTGTTAAACGTCGAAAAATACGTAAAAATTACACAGCAGGATTTGTAAAACCCTAGATTCATCGATTGGCCGTTTGATGGAATGTGTTTAGATTCGTTGTATGACAATTATGTAATAAAAGCGTAGATATAGTACACTATCTCTACCGATCGTTCAACCCGCTAACCCTCTATCAACTGACTTTCTTTCTATCGACTAGTTCGGTCCGCACGCCCGATTCTTCGCTTGTTGCTAAAACGGAAATTACACGGAAGTATGAAAGTACATATTGGATAATATATTAATCCTTCCTTATAGAGTTATCTCCACATCTCATGACTTCTGCTATGCATGTCATGCCAGAAGAGGAGGTTATTGGTTGTACGAAACCCGAGACCTTTGAAGTGGAAATGGATTACATACTTGAGCTCAACCCTGTTGCACATAACATACGGCATAACTTTTATGTTTACCATATAAAACCATATTTTAGTGGAATACCCAGAAGAGAAATTCTAATCAAGATGTTCCAATCAGGCCAACCGATATGTCAGTATAAAAAGTTGATTTGCTTGCTCGCTATCAAAGATATTGGACTGGATAAATAAAACATTAAAGTTTTCACATTTCGAAGATATGCGTCTTCCAAATTGCTTTAATTTTGGTGTAATACTCCTTGCTATTGCGGATTCCGCTCACAATTTAATACGGGTTTGGTGTAATGTAAGTCAATGCGATGAGGAAAATGAGATTATCTTACTCTCGCAATAAGTTTCCGTTTGTTGTTTTATTGGAAAATCTTACGCTCTAAAGATTGGATTCCGTTTCCATTAATGTTGTTGAAAGTGGATTTACTCAATATATTATGTAGAAGTCCACAACTAACTGGTTACTTTTAGAACACACATGATCTAATCTACGTCGTTAGTCTACATGAAAAGCATGAAATGGGCAATCTTCCATGTTTTTGCCAATACATAGTTTATGTAGGTAGTTTTCACATGAGTTTTGTGATTATAGCAATCATTTATCGTTAGTTATCTACTAGGTATCATATACTCGGGGTCTTCTTGTTTTATACAGCATTTACCTATGCATTTATTAGATCGGTCACTAATTCCTTCTCAACGAGATAAGTCAGAGTTCTCGGATTCTTGATCCTTACATGTAGTATCTAACAGACAAGTTAATTGAATCTAGCAAAAAAAGTTTCATTATTGCATACATCGTAGTAATCAGCTCGAAGGGTGGTAAGAGTTCAAACCCAAAAAGGATGATGGCATCATGGTGAGCAACCGCACACCCGGTTTTGGTGGGTCACAGTAAGAAAGTTGCTTTCACTGTGAGTTTTACTTGCTATTGCATTATTTTTTCGTTAGCGTAATGCTTATATGATATGTCTGGGTGGGATATGCAAGGATTTGCAAACCCATCTTTATCCCATCCCATATAATCAACTGGGAATGAAAGAATTCTCGTAAAACTTTTTGAAACAACGCAGCAATGCTAACTCCAAAACTCCTCAGAACGAGTGAAACTATATACAACGTCCGTACGACAAACCCCTGTAGGTGCCATTACGCTAAACTGTGAGAAATGAATACATTCCGGGGATAAATTACGAGAAAAACTTTTCTACAACTGCAAGTTTTGAAATTTCAGACCTGAGATTGTCGTAGTAGTGGTCGTGGTCGTCCTATAGGTCGGTGGAGTGCTTTCCTTCCAGTCGAGTCTCAGACGTACAGCAGTGGTCTTCAGGGAATCGAGTAATGATCTCGTAGTAGGTTCACAACGGAATGCGCCCAGGATGTGAAAGGTGCTTGCATACAACCGTTGATTGTAGCGGTAACACTATGTTGGTTGTTACAAGGACAAAGCACATGCTGAGTGAGAGCAGAGTTGTGTGTTCCGTGCAAATTTTGTGATAACAACGGTATATAAGTGGTAAGTACGGTTCGGGGGCAGGATAACTTTGTAATCTTTTTACACTTTCAATTTGTGACCCTCATCTAAAATTTGAAATTTCATGTTTCAGCACTACTCCTCTCGCCGATTGTATTAGTAAAGGATACGGAGAGGAAGAGGACAATTGTCTACATAAATTGCTTTATGTCTTGTGCGAATACACAAAGGAGAAACGATGGAGTACTGCGAATCTGAACGCTTTCCGACCAACTGAGAATCAAGCTTACAAGTTGACTAGAAATACGAGGAGAACACTATTTGCGTGTGACTACTGCTAATGGTGATGTGCTTGCTTGCCAGCCAGTCTAACACAACCAGATCCAACCATTGTAGAGGGGAAACTACAACTGGAATTGCATATCGCACGCTCGCTGCTCTCCCTCCTCCAATATATATTCTGTATCTGAGAGAATTTCCCAAAAGGGATTGTCTTTTCAAGGTAATGTGTTAGAGGGGAGAAGAGAGTGAGAGGGGAAACACAGATATGGATGGATGGAAATGGAAGGAAAGGAAAGTCAAAGGGAAATTGGGAACTGGGAAATACTACTACGGTGGTGGTGGTGGTGCTACTCCAGCAGAGTAGAACAAGAGCCGAAACTCTACTCGTACAACAAGTATGAAATGAATCTCTTTCCCTCTACCTCTACATTTTATTCGCATATTTTACAAAAACGAACAGTTTTACTCCAAATCAAACGATGGTTTGACTCACTGAAATGCACATCTACATAATGCAAAGAAATGTAGCAAGGTTTCGTTCGGTATTACTTGATACTGGCAGTCCTATGTAGTCTCGAGTTTAGATTGGAGCTGATGTTTATAATGAAAAAAACTGAAGCTTGCCCTTGGTCTAGTTGGTTACGGGTAATACGGAGGGGGATTACGTATTAGCATTACTTTGAAGCATCAACGACACAACGGAACGCTTGTGGCTTGTGCGTTTACTTACACGAGATGAAGTGTAAAGTAATACGAATGTATGTACCTATGTACATTTTCATTTTTGTGCTCGTTGGTTGGTAGGGCATATGTGCAGTAATATTATAATTCTGGGACTGAAAGCTGCAAAAGCTTTCGGCATCAGCTTCTTTACGGTTTCGGTTGAGCTCGGGCAGCAGTATCAATTTGCGTATAATGACCACTTATGTGCTTTCCCTCTATTGCTTTTGGGTAGACACAGACACTTTCCCGATTTCCTATGTATGTAGTATGCACACAGACACACGTCATGAGGATGTACATATATTTTATCGTACGTACTTGAGCTACATGTCCCTTTCTTAAAGAAAAGTATTGATGTCATTTAGTCCAACTATTTATATTCCACTCTCACTATGACAAGAACTTTATAACTTAATCCAATACTGAAAATTATCATATTACTTGAACGTAGCAAGAACGCAACGAAGTATGTCCAATAAGGAATCACAGGGCAAGCAAAGTAAACCTTTCTTCTCCAACTATTATAGCATTTTTATATTTTCGTTTGCATATAATTTAATTTTCGGACATCAATTAAGAGCAAAAAACTTGCTCATGTTAGAACACACTACAATTAACAACAGCAACAATGTAAAATGTCCCATATACGACAATGGTAAAAATTTTATAATTCTCGCGGTATAATTGCAATTATCACTAATCACACTTGTTTATAAAAGCTCTTCCGTGGACCCGTATGGTTTGATTGAACCCAGTATGATATTTAAAAAAGTTATTCCCGATTTCGTTTGGCTCTAAGTAAAGGACCCGATGTTGTGTCGACCCTGTTAATCATTAAATTCGTTTTCGTTTAATTAGAACACAATATAAACAAAACATTTAAACATAATATTAATAATAAATCTCAAGCTCAACTATTTACACTGATCCGTTATACTTACTTAGTAATGTCTCCTGAACCGACAAGGTCGAAAATATGATAACCCACTCCAAGGGGTGCAGCTTTTTTCATTGGTCGTTGCTCCAACTCCTTAAAAAATCAGAAAAATAAGTAATTATTTCTACATACCCCCAATCTAACGGCACCTTAACACGAAACTGTTACTGCAAAAACTAGACTAGAGGTTTATTACCTTCTGTAAAATTTCTCCAAACTTTGCTCGTTTAACAGCATTCAGCACAGCTTTCTTCCCTTTGTCATACATTTTCATGAACTCTCCAGCAGAGGGTAAACTAATACAATAGTAACCCCCCTCCTGGACACCCAGGTATCCTTGATTAACAAGCTGGCGAATTTCATTCTCTTCAAATTTCCACTTTTTCAGTAAAGATTCCTTCGAAATTAATTTTGAGTTTTCAGTAGATCGCTTGATGCCAAACGTCCCCTGACTTCGCCCTCCTCCTCCTCCTCCCGCAGCTACAGACACAGCTTCTGTTTTCTTTTCATCCTCACCCAGAACATCTTTAACAAATCTTTGGAATAAACCGTCTCGGCTCAATGCGACAAAGTCTGAGTAGAACACAATGAGGTAATTTGTGGACAAGAATAGGGAAAACGTGAGTATCTTATTTTCACTGGCTAGCTTCTTCAGTTGGTGGTCAATCACTGCACGGCTGTGAACCAGAGATGGAAGCTGAGAGTATAGAAAAACTGGGGGTAGTCGCCCCTCAAAAATGTCGACTGGAAAGGAAGCTCGGAGATTCAGCAGTGCGGCTTCTGTGTCACATGGGAGGTTCCTTAAAGCTTCCAATTCCGCAGGTTTCACTAGATGCTCCGATGAGATTCTCTTTTTGTTCAAAACGGAGTTTTTAAAGATAGTTGGGATGATTTCCTTCGGAGCAGCAAAGTTTCTCTGGCTTTTTCCACCGGAACTGGTCTCCCCTGAACTTCTTCGTTTTCGAGCGTTGTTGCCAGTTAATGAGTCCATTTCAGACTTGGGTGACAGTACTAACACGCACACGAGGTGACAGACAGTAACACGAGGTAACACGCACACGGTTCACAACACTTTCATATTTAAATCTATCAATTTTAGTCCTAAATGTACGCATGAATTGGAGCTGAGAACTGGAACTTGGACGGCGAAGGTGGTGAGGCACAAAAGAATCCTAAAATTCAACAATACGTATTCATCTTTTAGAAGTGTATGTATAATAATTCGTCTGTTGAATTATAGATCTTGATGTCACCCCTGCTCTGCCTGTTATAGTTATTATGATGATGATTTGTGATTAATTTTTACGCATAACATTATCCGCAGCTGAGCACTTTTTCTTTCTCTCTGTTGATGCATGTGTATGGGTAGATGCAGTCAGTCTGTCTGTATATGTATATGTATGCATGTTGTGCGAAGCGAATGGATGAGCAACAAATATGAGCATTCTGAATTCTGATCTGATTCTGATATTACTTTCTTATGTATACTCTGTAAGTGCACGAATGAGAAGCAAGCAATGAGCCAAAGCTCATGTATAATCATGAACTTCAGTGGATTGCCGTGATCCTATAGTGAGGTGAAATGAAGTATCATTAGTTCATGTAATTAAGGTGCATGTAAAAAAGTAAGCAGGTGTAAGTCAACCTTATATGAAATCAATTTTATTCTCATTTCAAAACGTATTTAATTGATTTGATTGACTGTAAAAGACAAATAAACACTCTAACCGCAAGTTGCGAAAGAAGGTTTTTTATTATCACAATATAATGATATATCCAATACTATACCCAATAAACACTCCAGCCGTAATTTTAAATCATACTTAAATAAATGAGGAACAGTGACGAAAAAGAGTTTCTATAAAATTGCATTCTATATTAGCTTTATATCAGTACTACATTTACATGTAATGTAAACTATATATAATACTTAATGTATTTCCTCCGGATTTTACCAGTCGTAATCATTTTTCAGCACCACTTCCACCAGCACCACCACCCCACAGAGGTAAATAGCTGGTCCATCCGCCGGCCCCATTGCCATCTCGCGTTTGACTGTGACTGTGACCATTATTTCCTGAATATAATGTCAAAGTCAAAAAGAACCATTTAAACTATATTTATAATGTGAGTGGAATAATGTGGGGATTGATTAGTTCAGAATGTTCAATATACGCTCATATTCATGTTTAATGTAAGTTAAAATTGTTCTTACCCCGAACTGAATTTTCTAAGCGCAAAACTTCGTCATTTGTTAATTGTAACATGGTTTTCATGACAGGTATCAACCTTCTCCTTTCATCATCCCCATTAAGTGTCATAAACTGCAAACGAGCACAAATACAATATGCCAAAAATCAAAATTTCTACTGACTGAGCTGTATGGCACATTTTAAAGTCACATCAGACTGAACGTAGCTCGTTCGTTCATTTGTACCTTCAGCAAAACATTTTTCAGATACTCTGTATTTTCCTTCAAGTGCTCTTTTCTCCCTTGTTCACGTTCAACTCTCCTTATTTCTTCTTTTAAAGCTTCACTTAGCTGCGCCAGTCGCTCGCAGTTGGACTCTGATTCCCGAAGAAGGGCTGTTAAATGGGTAACTTGGTTTTGAGATCGAATAAGTTCTTCCTTGAAATTTATTACGTCTCTTCCGGTCTTGTCTGTTTCACCATCAAGTCCAACTGAAGAAGATTTGTATGTTATATAACCAATAATGCTTTAACTTCTCTACATGAACAAGAAATGTAAAGTTTCGATAATGAACATACATTTGGAAGTGGAATCAACGCTACTGCTCAGGAGTTGTTCAAAGGACAAGTAGTTGTCTACACTGACACGAGGTGTGAAAGCCGAGCCAACACTTTCAGAACCCTGAAAAATGTATAAATTTGATACATAAAAAATTTAAAGTGACATAAAAGCAATTACCAATGTCATTTGTATTACCTCGCATTCCCCACGCGGAATCATTCTGAGTTGCTCAAAGCTCAAACTACTCGTATCAATTGCTAAAGGCTGGCTATGATTATTAAATAAGACATCTGAATCGGATCCTAAATTCACACCATCGGTAGTACTGGTCAAAGGAGCACCATCTGCAACTATAGGTCTAAACGCAGAGGCACGGGATGGAATCGTGTCCACATTCGACATGCCATTTTCTTTGATTTCGTAGCTTGGCGAAATTTCTAGTTGCTCTTGAAGTCTTTGTATTTGCATAGTATATTTTTCTTTCAAATTTTCCACGTTACTCTGAAAGTATATCAAAAATTTAGAATCAGACGCGTAGAAGTAATCTTAAATAAACTACCTAGTTTGCAATTCAATTGTTACCTCCAACGTTTTAATTTTTATGGAATTTGATTTTTCCATTTCGTCTATTTGGGTATTGAAAAAATCCTCCTTTTGTCTCAATTCCAGTTTTGCCTTTTGTAATTCATTTTGAAGTCGAATTTCCTTTTCTAAGGCATCCCCCTTAGCTTGATTCAATCTTAGACTTAGCTCCGATTTTTCAATGAGTAAATTGTCGTTTTCCAGCTTAAGAGTTTGCAAATCAGTCCTTAATAAAAAGTTTAAACGATAAAGATTAAAAAGCACATAATATGCCTAGGTTAAGAAGGTATAAAGACTTTAAAGACGAAGCAAGTTACTTCAATATGGAGATATCCGATTGAAAATTTTGTATTATCTTTTGCAAATTTTCAAGCTCATCTGACTGTTGTTCATTCGTAACAGTACGTTGGGATTTAAGCATTGCTTGTGCCTTAGTCTTATAATTTGAATATTCTGATTCCATTTGTTGAATTTCCAGCTTTAAATTTGCGATATGCGATTCCCGGTTTCGCTTGTTTTCTTCTAAAACCGATATCTGAAATCCGTATAATCCTTTATAATAACCAATATTGCAAATATACAAAAAAAAGAAGTCTAGAAATGTAAAATTAATGTCATACCTTGTGTTCCAATGTGGAAATCATTCTTTGAAAACTATCACATTTTTCAACAAGCTCCTTGGATTGGGACGAGAAAGCTAGCTTGGAGTTTTCAAACTCCTGTTCCAATTTGATGTAATCAAGATTTTTTTCCGAAAGTCTTTCTTTAATTTTATTCATTTCATCTTGTAAAAACGATATTTTTTCTAATTTCCTTTGAATATCGGCCTGAAATAAAAAGCATTCAAGGTGTACACCACAACCACTGTCATGTCGGTATGTAATTACTTGATTTCATAGAACCATTCAATGTTGTTGCAAACTCTTACCTGCAGGCTCTCTTTTGCCCTGGATAACTGCTCCGTAGAATCCCGAGAATTTTGCAAACTCTTCTCCAACTCGTCGACAGTGTCACCACGTTTCGAGAAATCTTTGCGAAGAGCTTCCACCTCCGCCTTCTTCTCTTCCAACTGCTTATAGGAGTCTTGAAGTTTCTTCTCGTAATCAGTAATCTCAAGAGACAAAATTGCAGTTTGTCGCTTCTCCTGCTCAGCGTTTGCCTCCGACTCTTTCGCCTCCTTCAACTCCTTTTCTAAACATTCGGCGCGAGACCGGTGTTCCTCAAGCTCAGCAACATCTTTCTCCAATTTATCAACCTTTTCCCTCAAAACCTTGTGGGAGGCTGTCAAGTTTTGTAATCGCGAAGTATCTTCAGTTGTCTGCACTTTGAGTCTGACATTTTCCTCGATCGCCTTTTGTATATCCTTTTCCAGTACCTTCTTTTCAGCTCTAAGACGCTCCACCTCGTCCTGAGCCTTGTCAAATTCCAGCTGTATCTTTGACGCGTTTTGATACTTTGACTTTTCCTTTTCCAAATGCTGAATTTCTTCATTTTGCTCGTGAATCCTTTTCTTTAGTCGTACAGCTATGGTTTTCAATTTGTTATAACGCTCTTCAAGCCCTTCCTTCTCTTTGTCGTCTACTGAGGGGCCTGTCGGCGTTGCGGGGGATGATGACACCAATGTTTGATTATTGGAGTCATCCGCCGCGCCTGACGCTGACGACACTGGACTTGTCGGCTCCTCCATTTTTAAAAAAAATTATAATGTTGTGCTCTCCTCACAAATGCAAATGACACGTCGCGGCGTCACGTTGTTCAACAGTGACACTTTGATGGAACCAAAAATAACTACTTTCACTTTCCACCTTTCAAATTTTACAGTATCCTCAAAAATACCACTTATTAAAACTTTCCTTCACCGTCCACTAAAGTACAAGGGGAAAATGTATGTCATGATGCGTATTCAAAACTCGAGATGCCAATTATGCCATCATTTTAACAATAAATACATTTAAAAACCCTCTGAAGCACCAGGAAATCTTACAGTTACACCATTCCTTTATTTAGTGTAGTCACCCATTAATTAATGAATACGACGAGATATGCTCAAAAGTACAAGCTAAGGATACAGACAGGGACGGATTGACGGATGTGGTATGCGAATGTGGATTTTCGTCTTGAAGATTGTAGTCTGCGTCTGACGCTCTGCTTTACTAGCTAAGTCTACAACATCTACAACATCTTATTATCACAACCACACAACACTTCTTTGATGATTTATAAAGTGTAAAAGTGTAAACATTGATATGTATCGTGTAAACATCTCACCAAACAGCTGGGTTACAATCCGATGCGTATCCGATCCCCTTATCTGTATAATACATATCTGTACACGTTGAGATTTGGTATATATGGTTTCTTTGGTTTGGTATTGGTACACTCAGGAGCTGATGGATCTGTAAACAATGTTTCAGCATTTCCCAAATGCATTTTCATTTGCCTTGTGTTACGCATTGAAGTGAAGTGCATAGTGAAACGCTCAAAACTTGAAGCGCCGGAGATAGTTTAGTTTTTGGAGGACTGTAAGGAAGGACATATCACGATTTACGATCACGACATTCGGCATTCACGACAACAACTGCAGAAAGCGTAAGTATTTATGCACAAGCACAATCTCATTCCGTGTCCATAAACACGGGAGCCTTTCTATTTCCCAAATGCATTTTCATCTGCCCTGTTCTACGCATTGAAGTGAAGTGCATAGTGAAACGCTCAAAACTTGAAGCGCCGGAGATAGTTTAGTTTTAGGAGGAGGACGATTTACGATCTCACGACATTCGGCATTCACGACAACAACTGCAGAAAGCGTAAGTATTTGTGCACAAGCACAATCTCATTCCTTGTCCATAAACACGGGAGCCTTTCGGAAACAAACATGCAAATAGTTGAAATGTTTTGTGAGCAGTAAACCACAAGCGCAAGTAGTTTTTTTCGCAGGCACTTGTTGCATGCCGACTTTTCGAGCGTTTTAATCCCAGCATCGACATGCATCCCATCAAGCGACCCAAAGCCAGTGACACCGAAGAGGACCTCCTGCGCCAGGAGGAGGAGTTCCTCAAAAACTTGAAAGCGCAAAGGATTGCTCCAGCAGCTAAGGTGACTAAGGTTGTGAAGGCGCAGGATGAACAAACCTCGTCGTCGTCGTCGTCGGCGGCGGGGCATACATCTTCATCAGGAGGAAGACGGGAGAACGTGGACGTTGACGACAGTTGGAAAGAGGCGAACGCTGACTTCGTCGTCGTCGTCGTCGGCGGGGCATACATCTTCATCAGGAGGAAGACGGGAGAACGTGGACGTTGACGACAGTTGGAAAGAGGCGAACGCTGACGAAGACGAGGATATCAATCTAGCTGGGATTGAGCATCCACTAGAGTCTGTATTGTTTCAGGTGAAGGAGAGAGCATTTGATCCAGCAAAATTGATGGATTTTAGTGGAATGACAGGGCTCCCAAAAGTGCCCACTTTGCGGCAGCTAGCCCCTGGGGAAAAGGAAAGCCAGACAGGAACATCAACTAAAAAGAAGAGTCTTTTTGCGAGGTCTTTCGACAGTCGAAAGGAGTCTAAAGGGAAAGCACAGAATGGGAATCCACTGGGTGGTGAACCCCAGAGTGAAAGTGGTCCTTGTTCGGTCAACCTGCAAGAAAATCCACAGAAGAAGAACTCCATTGGTGAGAAAATACATCCATACTTGGCTGGCATGAGTCAGGAGGAAATCTTGGAGGAGCAAAGAAAGTTGTTGGAAAGGCTGGATCCTAAATTGGTGGAGTTTATAAAAAACCGAAAACATAAGAGTGTACCGTCGGGAAATGATCAAGTGGAAAAAATGGATATCCAAGAAGATGACAATAAGAGGGATATTAAAGCGGATTCAATGGACGAAAGTGATCTACCAATTAACCCAAAGTCGTTAGAAAGGTTTCCGGGGATGGACAAAGTTGAACTTCCAAAGTTGGCGTGGGCTGGTACTGTCAAGGAAAATACACTTCCAGTAAGCACTGAAAATAAAAACGCAAGGTTCAACTTTGATGGATTACTTGTTCCGGAAAGTCAAAGAGGAGATTCAGATACATACGGACAAGCCTTACACCATCACGGTGACGAAATGGATCGACCTGGGTACACTATTGAGGAACTGTTAACTCTTGCGCGCTCTTCTAACATGCAACAACGGTCAGTCGCACTAGATACCCTGGGGAATATTTACAATCGTGCTCACACAGGTTAGGCTGAACTTGCGTTAAACTAAGCTATTAGTATGTATATAAAATAGCAATAAGTTATTTGTTAGTAACTTTAATCCGTAATTTCTCAACTTGCTATTTTTGGTGTACAGGAGTATACGATGAAATTTTGGAAAGGAGCATATTCAACCTGTTGGACTACATGGAATTTATATACGTTGTTCGGAAAGGGCTAGATAATACTGATTCCGGTTCAATTAATTCTGCACTGTTCTGTCTGGCGTCCCTTTTGTATCCGGAACAAGAAGAGGTAAAATCATTTACACCATTTACATATCAATTGTTAATAAAGTCAGATACACGTATCGTAACTCAACCTTGTCTACTTTCCGTAGGCTTGCTTGGATGTTACTTATTTATGGCCAAACACTCGTCCGTTTCCTTTATTAATAACAAAGCCAGACGAAGTAAATAAGGAGGCAGCAGGAGAATTTGAAATGAAAGACTTTGAGTGTCTGCAGCTTGACCTTTTGGATTTTTTAATTAATCGATCCGAAATTCTCACTAGAATTGAGTATCTACTAACATCCAAAGCGTTACTGTTTAATGAAGAAGGAATCGTTTGTGTTTTAAAAATTCTTATTCGGCTTGCACGACATTCTCCCTCTTCAGTGATACAGCGTGAAAAGATTCTCAAATATATTGTCGAAAATCACATTTCTCCGAACTGGATGACGTTAAGTTAGTATCAAGACGTACTATTCACTTTATCACACACGAACACATTTCCAATTTCCAGGAATATAAGCATTTCTCTCAAATGTTTGGTTTAGGTGAACGAGACCGCAATCTAAAAGGCATCCCTCTTGTACATGGTCTGAAACTAATACGCATTCTGGTGGAATCTTCTACCGCCAATGCGATGAAATTATATCATAATTATAGTATTTTACCATCGTTGATGTCCTTTCTTGCTTATGATCAATGGTAAGATTCGAACCGCCAGTAGAGTATAGTTAGTAGAGTAGTTAACACAACACTTGCCAGCTTACCATTTACTATATGTATCGTAACTATTCGTAACTCTGTGTATGTAGGAGAGAGCAAACGCATGTTCAGGACGTGGAGAATTTGGTTTTGGAATCGTTTAAGATTTGGGTAGCGTTCTTGTCTCGAGGAATAGCCATTGACGAATATGTGTAAGAAAATTATTTGTTACACTACCTATGCCTAGCCAAGTTATTCCTTTATGTAAAAGTTGTCCTTGATATTTGCTATTTATATTACAGAACCTTCTTTCCTGTGATAATGCAATTCTTGAGGTTTTATGGTCTAGCCAATGATCTAAACACATTCGACCTAGATCACAGTGCGCATTTATTTGCTTTATTGTCTGAGATAATTTGTTTTGGAAACGAACCGAACACGAAGAATTCAGGTCAACAGAACATACATTCACATTGGGATTTGGTGAAAGATGCTGTATCTTTAATTGTGCAACACTGCACAAAAATTTTGCAAATCTTAGCAGCTCCCCATCTTCAGAACACGTTTCACTTTGTAAGTCTATTCCCACTTTCTCCCACTCTAAGCGGTATTTAATTAGTACACATCTACTACACATTCTATGAATATTTTTTGTTGAATTCATAGGATTTGACAATGCTCTCACTAAGCAAAGGATTAGAGTTTTTAGCATATGCGTCGAAATATTTGAATTCCACTGAATTATCAAACTGCCGGGAATCTGTGCTTAAGAAGTTTACTGAAAGCACTGCGTATATCAACTTAACAACTAATCTCATGTAAGTTTGGTTCATATTTAGTGAAGCTGTGACTAACCACATTCCTAACGTACTTACTTTCCATACTTATATGTTTGTGTACTTTAGATCACATTCTGTGCTGCTTCAAAATGCGTCTCCAATTCATCCATCAAGATATCCCTCCAACTTTTTATCGGTCAACGCAGTGCAGTGGAATGGCGAGTTGAATCCTTTAATGCGAACGAGCTCCCCATTTTATTTCCTTACGTACTTTATTGCATTTTTACGCTCTGCCTATAAAACTAAGGCATTTGAAATGACTTTCAACTCGAGCATTGAAATTTATTTAAACCAATTACAAAAGTACCATAATAGTTCTGATCAGTGTGATTATTTTGTACGCTTTGAATTAGGCTGCTTGTATGAAATTCTCAGTATTCTCCCTGAACAGTTCCATCTGAGATTTCCAGTGTCGTACAGAGCACTAGCAGAAATTCCTGTGTGTTGCTCTGCTGTGTTCAAAAACTTATTGAGGGTTTCGTTAGAATCATGCTGTCGTGAAAATGACATTGATGTTATTTATCAGTTTTATTTAGCATTTTTGTTGAAAGGGGAAATTAATGAAGACAAAGATAATGATCAGAATGAACACATAGATAGTAAACCATGTAAAGTAAGGTTCGATGACGGTGGTTATCCGGGGGATGGGGATTTACAAGTAGAGGAACGTAGAGAGCTATTCCTAAACTGGACTTCCAAGCGAACAGAATCTCATTGGATATTTCATCCCCTGGAAGACCTGTATAAACGAGCGGTGAATATACCTGCTTATGTGGATGACAACTTGGCAGTGGTTGAACAGGAAATTAGAGGCTGCCTAACTTTTATTTTGCATTGCTTGCGGCACTATTATGATTCTATTATACAAACTCCTCAGGATTTGGTAACGGTGTACTGTAGAATTTGTCGGACCTTCATGTTAGGTAAGGCCCATCGTCAATTAAACTTCCAACTTTTGAATCCTAAGACTCAATAATATTATTATTGTTTTAACTATCGTAGGAAACCCAAGTATTTACATTGATGAATGGACTAGACCAATTTTGAACGACATACTAGCAATTTTGGTAAATGGTAAAGTTCTCAGCGGATCCTCAAAGTGCATATTTTCCAAATACAAACCATCGAATAGCGCAGCTGTTACTTTTTATGACTTGTAAGTGCATTTAAAAGTTAATATGTATTTCTTTTCTCCTGCAGCGTAATTTTTTGTATGTGCTTTGTTTGTTTGTGGACTAATCAACACTGTGGGTTAAATTTTCTTTCGTTTCATTACTTACAGTTACTCTGAGCTAGCAAAGGAATACTTTGACAATTCGTATTTCAATGAGGTATTCGCTTCTTACCTGTTTCTTCCATTACGAGCATCGGAAGACTCTAAAATTAAAACCTGCGTGTGGAATAGTGAATACCTACACTGCGTAAGACTGTGTCCGGAAAAGGTACTGCAAACACGTGATTTGTCCTTAATGCAAGTTTGTGTATGCATTAAGTAAATATTAATAACTTTTTAAAAAACCTTGTCATTTGTAGCTTCCAGTTTCCGTACAATACTTAACCAGTGCTCCGGAGAAGGATGCAAATATGCTAATTATCTTCACTCGCCTTATTAGGAGTAAAGTAATTACGAAAGAGCGTAATCCATTTCTATACGAAGTCGCTGCAACACATTTGAGAAACTCGGTTGAGTTCATGACAGATGATTTACGTAAAGATTTCCTTTTATTAAGTGTTTAAATACTAGTCGAAGGTTTACATCACGAAGTCCTTCATTGGCCAGGCTAATTTTTCCTATCTGATTTTTCGAAGGATAATTAAAACCTCTTTAAAACAATATGTTTGAATTATTTAATTACACAGGGTATATTGCACCTTGCACCTTATAAAACTTGACCAATTCTGGTTAAGCTAAAATTAATGGACTTATAATAATCACTTTGCAATTCATGCACATTTTAAATTAAGTCTGAATTTAGCGTAACTTCCAATTCAGAGTGTATTTCTGAAAACCTCGGCCGTTGCTCAGGATCATATTGCCAGCATCTCGTCATGAGTTGATACATGAGGTCTGGCGTTCGTTCGGGTGCTGGCATCCGATAGCCAGACTCCACCATTTCTCGTGCTTTTGAGTTGGACATACCCTGATACGGTGTCTGTCCTCTTGAAAAAATCTCGAACATTAATATTCCGTACGACCAGACATCGCTCAGAGACGTATACTTCCCATAATTTAAAGCTTCAGGAGCGGTCCACTTTATCGGAATTTGTTTGAGGCCATCACTCACAACGTATTCCTGTTCTTCTCGTGACATACCAAAATCGGATATTTTGACAGAGCTTTTTTCGTCAAGTAAGCAATTTCTTGCGGCCAAATCGCGATGAATGCAATGTTTTTCTTCCAAATATTTCATTCCTGCAGCTGCGTCCAAGCACATTTTTGTTAGCTGCCGTACACTCAACTGAACACCTTTATTTTTCAAATGGGTAAGAAGTGATCCTCCTGGTCAGACATGGAATGTAAAATCAGACAATATTACGAATATATGGCACGAATATTACAATGACAAGAGGATATCCAGTAACAGCGTTAGGTTTAAAATATTAAAATTCTTAACGTGTAGGATGAGTACCTGGGACTAATTCCATAACTATCATAATAGGCTGCTTCTGAACACAAATTCCTACAAAGCTTACTATATTTGCATGACTATATTGTTTTAGTATACGTCCTTCTTGCAAAAATTTTTTCTTTTGTTCATCGGGAAGATTGACTTTGCAAGTTTTTACTGCAACAAGTGAGCCATTCAATGAAGCTTTGTATACATCTCCAAAATTCCCCTACACAAGAAGCAAAATGAACTGTAAAACGAACTATGTCCTACTTTAATTATAATCTATTAAGTGCCTGGTAAACGTTACCCGTCCAATTTTCTCGATTAATTTTACATCATCATTGTTTAGCTCCCAGTTTTCTCTTTTCACAGGTTTCTTTATCACAGCTCCAGATCGGTTTGTAATAGGCGTCTTTGCACGGATATAATCGTCAACCAATTCCTTCACGGTTGGAAATATTGGTCCCTCGAAACGAAATTGGCCCTAAAGTATCAGTATTATTAAACTCTGTCAATCCTGTTTTAAAACTAATAATCCAAATCAAACTAGCAGAAATCTTTACAAATGTGAGATCATACATCGGGAGTTGTCTGAACAATAAAATGCTTTGGTCCGTTCCAGAACACAGAAAGCACAATTTGACGCTCATCATTTTTCATCGTCTCCCTGACCAGGAAATCTCCGTCCCTAATTGACAATGACATAAAATTATATATGTGAGGTGAATGTGAACAATTATCAACTCAGAGAGATGCGTCATTCAAGAACTTCTGTATTACTGCTTAGAGGTACCTTTTCAGCGCATCATAAACAAAGGATACATAAAAATACTGACGGATTATTAAGCAATACTACTTTAAGGTCATGCGCTTTTATTCTCTACTGCAGTTATTGCAATTATGACCTCGCAAGTCACGACAATTCAATACCATATGCCAGTTCTTTCTAGTTATACAAAGAAAAGCAAGTATAGGGTACATAGTTATATTGCGTGCAATATGTGCAGGCAGAGCATGATGCGGCACCTGTCCACTGCATACAACTATACTACACCTCATTCAATGACGCAAACTTTTATTTTATTTATCAGCTTACGTTCTCAATAGACGAACAACATCTTCGCGGGGAAGAACCCCATGAAACCAGTCTTCATCCAACAGTGCATTCATATTTCTGTCGATAGTAGATATAGAAATTGTATCTGCTTGATCTCCTATCGAATTCGAACTATGTATGATGACGGAGGATGACTCATCGAATGATACACTCTTTTTCCCCCTATTTCTGAAAAATGTTGCCAGTCTACTTGCTCCTTTCTTTACTGATTGCTCACTAATCAACGAAATTGTCTCATCTAAATGTGACTGTGATACTTGGGACGCCGTATCACTGATCCTGATTTTGAACAGATTGTCCACATAGTTTTTCATTGTTCGAAGTCTATCCGTTTCGCATTTTACCATACAAAGCTCCGCTCCTTTCATGTCGGTAACTCTGTAATATTTAAATTAGCAAAGCAAGTGTTGTACAACATGCATATATCCATCCACCAAACACAAAAGTGCTGCAATAAATCATCATCAAGAAGCAAAACTCATATTATTATTAGAACTGAAATTACAAAGATGGCTTCAGCTTGGAGATGTGGTCCGCTCTATCTTTTTGGCTCGTCTCGCTATTTTTCAGTCGTTTCTCGATTTCACCGAGACGATTTCGAAGACTATCTACAGTTGTTGAATCAACAATTACTGGTTGCTTGTGCAAAGGGTTGATTGGAAAATACTGCAGGTTCAAACTTGAAGTTTGTTGGTTGTAAAGGAGTCGTTCTAAAAACAAAAGAAGCAACAATAATTTGTGTGTGATAATGTACATGCCAAGATGTCTACACACACAGTCTACATTGTACAGGATGAGTCACTTTGTGATGTATCTCATGTTTCATTCATTATATGGCTTTTATCATTTGTCATTCTCATTATAAACCTTGTAGCTTGTCTCTCATAAGGCGATTAATTTTATATATACAGAGTTTCTCAATTTACTTGTGCTTCATTATGAGCTCCAAATACTCCTTGGCAAACTCGAACTCCTGCAATTTTCCTTGTATGGAAGCTAGAGGTGGCGAGTTTGACCAAATTTGATCCAGAATATCTCTCCATCTCTTGATTTGCTTTTCACACCAATTTTGCTGAATCTGAAGTAAGCCTGGAAGGAGTATCTGTTCTTAAGTCTCTGTCATATTCTATGGCTTCTTGTATCTGCAACAAGTAATCTGCATGGGCAATATTTAGGCGTTTCCTGGCCCTGAGAAACTTTTCCCGTGTGTCGTCTGAGCGTTTCCCCAGCCTTCCTGTAAGAGCACAGAAGTGTGTGCATTACATTTTTATTCTGTAGAAACGGAAGAGCGCAAAAAATCTGTTCAGGTTATTATTATATATGTATCTCAAGAGTTACTTGGGAAAAAATCAGAATTACTAATTTCTTGGTTCTCATTTGCATATAATTAAATGGTCTGTATTACTCAATAATGCAAACCATATCATTTTATTTGTCTCATTGCCATTGTGCGTCCAGCCAGTCCAGTCTGGTCAATGCAACCATTTAAAAATCACAGAAGAACTAACGCTGGTGCTGGTGATATACCACCTGTACACACACTAACAATGACAAAGTACATGTTAAAAATCTTGCTATTCGTGTCGGTGATGCCTACTTCTCACATCAAGTCATTTTTGATCAAAGGACACCTGGTTGTGGCCAATATATTGCACACACATCTTTAACAATATCCACTATAACGCGTGCATAAGTGAGCAAGTGGATGATAGTTCATTAAATTTCTTCCTCCATATATTTTGGCAAGCACGCATAAATAAACAAGTTTTCTGGTTGAACAAGGGTGTGTTATAGGTTTTGCTGCCCTTGAGGCTTTTCCATTATTCCATGAATGAATTACAAACATTCAGTTAGGTTCTGCTGATTATATTAAATTTTCTACTTTACTGGCTAAAATGAAACTATTAAGCAGGAGAGGAGTAGATGGTACGTCATGTCAGGGCATGTGCGGTGATTTACTTGGTAAAATAATAAATAACTATATGCAAATATGATTACGCTGTATTTTTTAATTTTAAGGATGGAAATTGAAATGCGAGTGGGCAAGAATCTGTTTTGTGTGACGTATTTTTAAACCAACATAATTTGAGAAACCTATTTTTTACATTAGAATTGATAAATTTGCATTTCTTATTGATGATGAAGTCAAAATTTTATAAAGCAAAATTAAGATACTCAATCATTCCAAATTCATAGTAGCAAATATTATATTATAAATGAAATATTACTGACTTTCTTGGTATTTAGTATAATAAAAACGACCAGTTTACGTGCGAAACAATAGAACAAAATAGTTGGAAAAGTTTCCGATAATATGCATCTCTGCTGTGTCAGGTTTCGGTGTGTGTTGAGACAGTTAATTCATAAGCACAACGCAGAATAAGATAATAATATACTTCAACTCTACACTTTTCAGGGGTTGTTTTGAACAATCTAAGAGTGATAAAGAGTATGAAATCTGAGGCAATTCATAAGATTCAGCACAGATTTTCATATGTATAGAGAGAGAGAGAGACAGCATGTGCACTAATCGTAAATAAAGAACATGGAGGGTTTTTCTTTTGTAATATGTACAACGTACATTTACATCAAGACACTATGCAATTGCACTTGTTGCTTTGTGCAAAGCGTTGTTGTTTTCCAGGAGTAGCAGACAGCAGGTTTCATCCCCATGTGCAGGTACACAAATGCACGAGTATAAATAAGACCAGCAAAATCGCAAAAACCTGTTTCAACTCTATACATTTTTTCGCTTGCTCTTTCATGCAGAAAGAGTTTAGTTCTTTAGACCTTGGTTTTTGCCTTTTGCACAATTTACATGTTTGATTATGGGGAAATGTTTTTATGTGAGATTTTTTTTATCAACCAACTTGCCATTTTCACTTTTCAGGTTTAAGTCCGAGGTAGTTGAAAATCTGGACTTAATCGTGCAGATGCATCTAATGAAATGCAACATGTCTGATTTCTTGTCATGTCATAATTATATTAGGTGCCTATTTTACTTGCTCGTCCCAGAGAGTCAAAGGATATTCAGAATATATGATAAAGAAAAATTTTTAAACAAAAAGTTCACACGTAAGAAACTCAAGTGTGACTGACCTTTAAGGTTCCCCTTTGCACAATGCTCTTCATATTTGGTCCGTGCAGATTCGTACGACTGGAAGCTCTTCACATATGCATCACGAGATTTGTTTACACTGTCGCTGTACTGTAAAAACAAAAACCATATAACATAAATAAACATGAAATCATCACAGCATGAAGCATGATGTCCAGAATCCGGCCGGATGAATTTTTTTTACATATTGAAGCCTAGCGTAATTTGCTATATAGTGTGTAGAATTTCGCTAATAATTTTAAGCACGGATACAACTGATTTCATGAAATGCGTGTTCATAAAATATTTCAACCATATACACCACAGACTACACGTAACTCGTAGTCTACATTTGTATATGTATAATTGATTAAGAAGCTAATAATGACCATGAAAACAAAGTTTGATTTTAGATATATTTACTACCTGATCCAGTCTTCCCTTGATCTTGTCATATTCCTCACGCGACAACTTCAAAAGACTTTTCTTTTCTTGAATCACCTCGTTTAGTTGAAGCATTGTGGTGGAGTGTAAAAACTCAGAGTTTTCCTTCACAGTTGTAGCAGCAGACTGAACCTCCTCCAGAATATGCAAACAGACTTTAGTAACAACACTGTCAGTAGTTGGTTCCGAAGCGTGGGAACTAACATCGGTGAGGTTTTTCATCGCGGAACTAGATGCGTTCCCCAATGCAGTGGAGTACTCACGTCCGGCTTTAATTTGAGCGTGTAAGAATTTCTTAAGATTTTCCAGCACCCGTATCTCACTCTCCAAGCGACCCATGATGGCTTTCTGGCCACCTTCTGACTGCAGATGCTGAGGGAAGCTAATTGCAGTCGTTGTTGTTGCTGCTGCTGCTGCTGCTGCATTAGGTGCCGTTACGTTGTTCGAGGTCATTGTGTAGTTTTTAATTTTATGATTACAAAACTTTAGTAAAAAATCTTAGCAATGCGGTATTTACCCCTATCTAATCTTTATTATGTGCAACGCAATGAACAACAAGTGTGCATGTATGTGTTAAGTATAATAGACAATACAATGGCATTTCATCATTGAAAGTTTATAACAAAATTGAATACGTTTAATTATGAGTAACTATCTTTCTTAGAATCTCTAGCTAGGCCCGAACCCTCCTTCTGATTCAGTTGCATTACTTTGTTCTGTTGTGAGCGGTTAGCACTTACTCATAATTCAAATATTACGATCTACACTTCACAATTCACAAACATTGTGCACTAAAATACAGATCTATATAACAAAGCGGTAGTTTATGCAAGTGCAATGTGCAAGGAAGAAATTATTTGCTTGTTTTTTCTTGAAATTTTTATCTGCACACTTATCGTGTTCGTTATTTCCATTTGCAGTTATAGAATTCATGTCTTAACTCATACATATACAACTCCTTTCTCAAGTCACAACCACAATTAAATCAAAAATCCCTGTGTGGAGCACTTGAAGATTCAAACTCATGAAAGAATATTATACTACTCTTCGTTATTGAACTAGATATCAAATTGAACTGAAAGTGAAAAGTACATTATTACATTACATTATATTAGTGGCACCTGACAAGTTGAATTTTTTCATACTTCTTTGTTTACCGTTACATGCTGCTACACCTACTTGATTTTACAAATATACTATTGACATGAATTTTGTAATTAACGTCAAGTATTATTATAATTTATGAATTGAATTTTCACATAATCAGAAGCTTGCGGGGTGCTGAACAATATTTTAGTAAAAACTTCAGAGATCAGTCATTCAGTGTCTCCATTTCAGAACTCTTTGTACCTCCACTAATCAATTAGCTGAAAGAGCTCATATACAAAAAGAATTCTAAACTACCTATACACATCCACAATACACAACTCTAACTCAGCTCAGTCACAGTGCTAGTTATTGGGTATATGCAAAATATTGCTCTTGTAATTTCCGGATTCTCCCGGAATAGCACTTTGCTCCGTTGGAGAGATTAAGGAAATACATGGTTAAGTGAATGAAAGCGAGTTAACTTCCTGCTAACTCACAAGAAAATCATTTTGAAATGAAGCAACCACTATTATCAATAGAATTGGCACGGACACTGGCATTGGCAAAACCTGGGTACGAACGAACGAACGAGACGGTTGCAAAATGATCTGCCGTCGAAACCTTATTATACCTCCTAGGAAAGTGTTAAAAAAGCACCCGCTATGCTATGTTGGGCTGATCACTATATATGAACGACTTTGTAAAAGTCAGAATCGCTGTGTGCGATATATTTGTAACTTACTTACAGCATCTTAAGTATATGATGCACACGAACAGAAATAACAACGACGCAAGACGCAGTGCGAATCAACAGATGCGAACTGTGCGGCAAGCAAAAGCGACTGACTAGACTTTTCTTGAGGCAGTTTGCAAGAAGATGAAATGAAGTTGGCCATAAAAAATGACTTACAAGATGATGATGACGACGATGATAGTGATGACGGTGCGAGGCTACACATATATATTCCTTTCTAGAGTAGGATATCCAGCCAGATTGTTGTTTTGTGACTTCTCTGCCAGCTATAACTCCTTGTAAAAATATCGAAATAGGTTATTCCCAAATATCTTTTGGCTCGTTTCATGTGTTTAATGACGATGTCTACATTCCCTTCTTCAAGTAGTAATCATGTGTAATGGAAATAATGAAATTTGGTATGATGATGATATGATAGTTGGAACCATCATCGGTAGAAAGCTTCATTCAAGTGTGCGTCCAAGTATAATTGTACATCTTTAAAAATGTGTTGATAAACACAACCTTCTGTCATGACATGATAGGTATATAAAATCTAATCAAGTACAAGCAAGCAAGCATCAAGCTCAAATCTCTTTTTTATTTCTGATGCTCGCTCAGGGCTGTATTATAACTAGAAAAGAGTGAGATTTTAGAAGCTAAAATCCTCTGGCAGACAAACATCTTGGATTGTTAATGGGGTGGATGGGCTGAGCTGAGATGGATGATGTGGGTAAAAAAGGAACAAATCATAGCCATATGCTGCTTTGCTAGTAGTTGCTGTTGTGTAACTTCAATGCGGTCCAAGTCGGTTAAAGTAAACATTTTCCTAGCTTCATTCGACACGCAACACCAGCATAATATACTACGAATTCGATTGGAACTTGGAACTTGAAAAACGTAGTCTGTGCCTGGAGTGGTGGGGGTCCAAAACACATTTGTTCTCGGATTTCACTCACTACATCCTTTGAATTTGGATATTACAGTGCGTAGCTTATAAGTACATGACAGTACATGTGCATACCACGTACTCGTTTGGTTAGGTAATTAGGTTAGGTTTGTCCCATTCTCTCATGCTTTATACGCTTACGCATTATCACTCCGCTCGGTGTGACAGAATTGAAATGCTTGCGTATCTAATAAAACCTTTTTTATGCATTCGTAATTATTTCTGTATAATTTGTATGATTCATATACCTAGCTTCTCCAAAAACATGACATGTCATGTCACAGTATGAATGGGAAAGATTCAGATCGTAAGAAAGTTCTAAGGAGAACTCCTTCTAGAAGGTTTTGGTATGGAGCTCTGTGAAAATTATATGATTAGTATGATTACAATAGACTTAGATTAGAAGTCAAGTAAGAAACTTTTACGTTCTGGACAAAAACATGAACGTTGCTCCCGTGCGTACGTACGTGAATCTGTTGACAAACAGAGGATCTGTATCTGTATTGCAAACCGGAAGCAGTTTATATCCAACAGCCCACGCTACGTAGTCCGCGTCGTATATTTGCAAAGTCTGAAGAAATGTGGCTGTACATGTGAGGCAGTAATAGTAATAATGACCAGCAAAGGTTTAATCTAGCTAGACAATGCATTTGCATATGTGTGCAAAATAAGTTCTAGTGTTCGTCATGAAGTGTTTTTATGTTAAAAGTTAGGACATGGCCAGCGTAATATAACCTATTTGAATGCACGGTGAGGCATGATTAGTTCCAGGTGTGCGACACTTACGAAACTGACAACTCAGAACGACAAAAGGCATTCTACGATCGGAGCGTACGATGATGAGCAGGTGTAGACTAACTACAGGAATACTTTCGTTTCAAATCTTTTAAGTTTTAGTATAACCTGTAATTTCAAGAATCTAGGTGGTGCCGTGGTGCGGGGTAGGCAGTGTCATAGGAAATTGTATTCATCCTCTCGCAATTTCCCTTGCAACTACTGTGCGAGTATGGCACATCATCATCTAAAATAATGTTTTTTCCCTTTCCTTCCGCATAGTTTTTGTTGTTGTAATTGGATACTCCTTGGCTGGCTTAAGCTGGTTCCTCTGAATAGACGTAGTAATTTGTAAAAGAACAATGACAAAGTGGGATGTTTTTATTATGATGATACGTACAGAAAGCGTAAGCTGCATTTTCAATTTTAGTTTTGAAATTGGCACTGGCTGATATGTAATTTTGTCACTTTTTGCTATAGATGATATCAACTAAATGTATTTCAGTCTGTCACACACATGTCACATCGAGTTGGAAGTATGTATCATGATCAGAAAATGAATGAATCAAGGTATCCCATTAAAATATCGATATTTTATTATGTTATGTCACTGTATGAACCCGTCACCCACGCAAGACAACTCTCATTACGAATTCGTAAATGTTGATCCGTTTGAGGATTATACTACATTGTTCTGCTTAACAAAGGAATGACTCTGGAGGGTAGCAATATTACTTATGGCTAAACAAAAAAGTCTACCTCTAAGTTTCTGTTTGTACGTATCACCAAAATTATTAAATTTGAAGTCACAAAGGATTGAAAGTTTGAAAGGACAATTCTGTACATATAATTATAATCAATCATATCAATCATTCCTGTAGGAAAACCCAAAACTACGATTCGCGGCCAGACTAATGCCAAATTTTACCATTAGTTGGGTAGCAATGAATTCAGCGTAGCACTTTGCAAAAAACACTTAGCAAAGTACTTATTACATCTTGCTGAAATGCTGATGCTGACTTGGCTAGATTTTATACTCTTTTTTATGCTATTTTATAATCATCTTCAAGCAGCATCTCGTGTTCGTGTGTATCATCTCATCTATAATCTCTTTATGTTGCATATAACATTTTTACTATAATGACTGACGGAATAACAATAATCGAATAATCGTTTTACTTCAGTGTCAATACGTTGTCGTTTCAAATTCAAATGACGTTGAGGATATTATGCTGTATTAGCTGGAATCTAATGAAATGTGGCATTTATGCAAATGAATGTGTTAGAAAGTTATTTTCGGCATGAAAAAGCGTTCTAATGAAGGTATTATAGAAATTTAATACTGACTCTCAGTAGCTTCATAGTCGTTGAGAATAATTCGTTTCATCATCTAAAGTATCACAGCTTTTGTCAGCACTTTCAGATGCATGACCACCTGGTTTTGAGAATTCTGGAGAAGCGGAATCGGTATGGGTCTCGGTTGAAATTGGGCAGCTGAAATCCACAGTTCCTAAGTTTCTCCGAACATTGGATCTCATCGGTTGTAGCAGTGGACGTGTGAAAGGAGACAATTCCACCTCTACTCCTTCAGAATTCATTTCTTGGCTATTACTTTGAGAACCTTCAGAAGAACTTTGACTATTTTTGGATTGTGGCGATGGACTGAATTTAAACTGCCATGCTGATTTGGCAGCGTCATCTAATCTTGCTCTCTTCGGAGAGTCATCCTGAGAGCTTTCAATGTTTGCATCGCTATCTTCATGAGAATATTCCACTTCCATTGCTTTGTCCCCCATATCCGTTTCATCCTTCTCTATTTCGCATGGATTTTGGGGAGGCTCATCCCCTCCAAAATCATCACGACAAGAACGGTAGTCTTCAAATTTGAATGAGGTCTTGCACACTGATTGAAGGGCGTTCTCTATCTATATGAAAATACGTCATCACCATCACTAATAATTCCATTGTTTGTATGGTATGGCGTAACCAAACAAATTCCTAATTGATTACTTTGGGCGTACCTCAGAAACTTGACTTCGGATTGGTAATACCAAAGGGGTTACTATTGTAGGCTGCAAATATTCTATAGTTTGTGCTATCTCTTCGAGAGATGAATGCATAGAATAGCATAACATTAAATTTTTCCCCATCCAGGAAACATTCTGTCGAGCTGCAGGAACAGATTTGGTGTACCACATCGATGAAAGTCGTAACGTGAGTGGTTTCCCATTTTCCACACAATTCTGGCAAATAGAAATCAAAATTCGTCCATGCATCTCTACTCTCTACACTTTTGCCTAGTTTGTCGTCATCGAATGATCAACTTACTCGATCACCACATAAATGTAGTTGAGTCTCGTTGTCCAATGTTACACAGTTGTAAAGTTCGGGAATGTTTCTATAAATCTCACGTCGTTCTGGAGTCACGTGAATTTTCTGTTGAAAGCCCTTGTAAAGTTCCAGGAGTACATACTCGTGTGCAAATTTGGCTACAGATTTTTATAATTCTGGATCAAATTTGTGATTTCTTCAGTGAATTGAATTATGCCATGCATCATCGTTATTTTTTGCATTTACCTGAAAATGAAATATATATAACGTGATTTTTTGATATGGTTATCCATTCACGGATACTGTCCATTGCTTCCTTCAATACATCCTTCCTATCTGGAAATAAATTTGCGGATTTTGAGCAAAATGTTGTGTCAACATAAAGGTGATGTAAGGGTTTTGGTTTATCATTAATATGAAGTTGAGGCATCCTTTTTAAATCTTCCAGCGTTAGCCTAAAATCTCCCGTATGTAGTATACGCATGGTTGGAGTTTCAAACAGAAACCTGAGGAAATAACAATATGCCACTATTCACTATATCCATAAAGCCACCAAAACTTTGATTCATCGGATATCTTTACAATTAATATTACATTACGGATCCTGGACAATGTCCAGCAGGGAGCAATGTTACTTTTACTTCCAGGTGTGTTGACACCCTTGGAATTACAATACTTTTTGTATGTAATACATCGAGTGGAACAATTTTCTTTGCTTTAATCAACTTTTTAATTCCATCTGGACCTCCAAGATATCTTTGAAAAGAACCCAATAAAATCGGGGTAAGGGGATGACAGTAAAATTTTATGCCAGGTTGACTAAGTCTCCTTACGAATTTGTCTGTCTCAAGCCCAACTAAATGATCTGGAAACAATATCTTCAAATTGTAATTGACTCTTTGTAAAATGCAATGAATTTTCAATTTTTCATTTGATATTTTTTTCAAATTGTATTGTAAATGGTGGTACCAGTATGAGCGTGAGACAGGAAGAAAATGGAGGAATTCAGGTCATCGCCATAAAAATGATCTATGCATATTTCGGGAATTTCTTTTAGTGGTCCTGTGTTAATGTTGTTTTCCCCATAATGAAAACGGACCAACTCGTTTTTCCGCTGCATTAATTGAGCCCCTTTGTAAACCGTTGACAGCCTCTATGGTGGTGCGGGTGCGGGTCTCCTCGACTGGTAACTACACAAAAATTATGATTATTTATTACTAGTTTTTATTATGCCTTCAGAGCGGCTGTTGTGAGGCACGATTTATTGAGGCGAAACAGTTGTATAGGTAGTTTCTGTTGTTTATTTAATTTCTAGGGCTAAATGCACGCTTCTCAATTTCGCATGTGTCATGTCATGTCACATTTCAGCAGGTGACAGACCAAAAAACTTACTCAGAAATTTTCAAGAATGCGATTATAGCTTTAATAGCCCTACTCTAAATGTAAATTGATGACTGCTGGCGTAGTAATAGCACTACAGACAGACTACAACTTATATCCTATTTGGATTTGCAGATTCCAGTGATTCCACATCAATTACGATTTTATGAATATTGCCTATTAGGAAGAGATATTTTGATAACACTCCGCAAAGTGTTTCAGTTTTTACAAGTAAATACAGCCTCTATACAGAAGATACAGATTACAGACAGGTAAACCGTGCAGCCCGCAACCCAGCTGCAATGCCATCAGGTTCGCGGCATCAGATTTTCCAATCGTAACCAAACCAGAGACTGCACATGCGACATGCACACAAAATTATAAACCTGCGTAAACCTGGCGAGTTTTCTTTGGGTTTGGAATTAATATTCGAAAATATGACATTCGTTCGCAAATTTTAAATATCTAGCTAACATATAATTATGCAGACTTGCAGACTGTTTTAAAAATTAAATAAGATAGTGTAGTAGAGTATGCAAAATGAAAGAAATGCAAAGTACAATTTGTAATGCTGCGAAACGCGTATTATGCAGAATACAGAAATTCTGCACATAATAGATCTCGTGCGTCAACCAACAGCCCTTCTGTAAACTTGTTATGCGTCAACAGCCCAACTACCTGATAGGAGTAACCCTACCCATGACGCTTATTTTGAAGTTCTTATTTGTAACAGGAAGTGCACTATGACCTTACCGGAATACCAGTAAAGCGAACGCATGAATAAAACAGAAATTAAAGCGTCCAAAACTTTTATTTTATAGACTTCGTTATATTTACATTATATAAAAGAATCCGCAATATTTACTGTTTATGTTTAACTGTCAGCATTGGCAATAGTCTGAAGGCCATCAGCGTACTGAAAATTGCCAGCCATTTCATAATCACATATATCTAGCGCCACTACACAACTCTCCTTTACAACTCGTCGCTCGTCTTCAAGATAAGCCTTTAAGATTTGTTCGCATTCTGGATCTCCAATTGCACCCAGGGCTTCGGCACACTCATGACGTACCTATAATGAAGGTGATAAATAAAAATAACAGTTCTCAAATTGGATTCACACTTATTTACAATTTTGAAATGTGCATATAGGTCATAGGTAGTATATTATGTCTCATGTCTCACCATTTCGTTTTCATTCAGATCACTTAATATTTACAGTAAGGGCAGCGATTGATTCTGGACTTTGAATTTGGCCAAGAACGAATGCTATCTCGTGCCTGAACAGAGCGCTTTTGGCCTGAAACCCTGTATCAAAGAAAAAAGCAAGCGATCAATTACAATTTCCCAAAAAGCAATACAACTAACTAATCTCTAACCAAATCTAACTTCATCACATGTACATGTTACTACCTTTGCACAAGGCCAGAATACTTTCTTTCGTATTTAAATCTCGGAGAGAGAACATTGCTTGATATCTCTGATACAACGGAAGCTTCTCATCCAGCAAAACGTTTTCGAGCTTACTCACATCTTCACAGTTCATAGGAAACGCAGGATCTACACTTAAATACGGACTCTTGTGGTCAGTCGCGATATTATTTTCTTTTGCTTCTTTTATTCTTCCCAAGGCCAGGTCAACAGTTTCTCGAACCACTTCCTCTGAATCCGTAGCATACTTTAGTAGAATAGTTAAACATTCTTCAGTTCCGATTGCACCTAGTGCTTCAGCTGCTCCGAAATCAACATAATAATATGTTCAAATTAAGTATTATGCCCATCAATTGTCACTTACAATTAATCTTATTGTTTGGCATGTAATTAATTTAATTAGAGTTGCTAATTAATACCTGCTTCGTGGCGAACCATAGGATGCTCTGTCAAGGTTTCCAGAACATTTGAAAGTATTGGAATCGCCTCACCTGACTGCATTTGGCCCAAACAATACGCTAACTCATGCTTTAACAGTGCTGAAGAGTCGCTAAAACATTCACCAATTTGTTGTACAGAAAGCTCATTGTTGATATTCCTCAAGGTGAATAGTGCTCGGAACCGGGCTTTCAAAGGTTTTTCAGGATCACGCAAAAATTCTCCGAGCTTTTTTATCTGTTCGTCTGTAACCTTTGGTGGTTCTATGGTAGGCTTCATTGTTACTATTCTTTGCTATTAGCCTCTAAGTAAGTACTGCTTGCCACTACTTCAGAAAAAGAATTATGTAATTTACTGATTGAAAAGTTCAGAAACACAACCACAAAAATGAAGGTGTTTAAAAGTTAAGCGTGCTGAGCTGATATTCAAAATAGAAAATCCTCAGTTCCAGATTCCAGTTGACGTATTTGTCGGTTTTTGGTGGTCTACCTCTATCTTCCTCAAGAACCTCTGCTGTATTCTGTTCACTTCACTATCCAAATGCACATCATCTCATCACTATAATGTGCCTCATGTGCAGGTAACCAAACCAAAATGAGCTATGAGCTGACCATTTACATGTGTGATGTCCTGATGTCTGATGTGTCGTGTGTAGTAAGTAAGTAGTATGTACATATTATGCTGCACTGCACTTTCCCACGACTTTCCTTTTATGAGCACTGTGCACAGTGAGATTTTTGCAAAAGTGATGTTCTGTATTAGTATGTAATAGTAAATATGTATGTCAATTGACAAAGTGAATGCATTTAATGAGCTATGATTATGATGTGTGAGTTGCGGTTGACATGAGCAGATTTGGATTTGGAGGAATGATTCAGTCATTTCATATTGCAAAATTAAACCAAAAATATGAAATTGTATGAAACGTAAAAATATAGTTATACCTGATCACTGCACTGCCGCAGTTGACAGTTTCAGATGTGAAATGTAATTCAAATTTCCTTTAGGAGGGTTGAATTCATTGAATTGCATTGTACTCCCTTCGTCAAATCAATATATTTTGGTTTTATTATTTTGCATTTGAAAATGTCTTATATAGGTATAAAGGATATAACTGGTTTTTGCAGGCATATTAGTACTTAGTTCCTCACTTCTTCACTCCGCTCCACTAGTAACATCTTGGGACTGATCGAACTGACTGAAAAAGTGAGCACTTCAGGACGTTTTCTCCAGTTCTTAGGATATCCCAATCCACATGGAATGGCTGACTGCTGTTTCTTTAAAATTTAAAGCATAGGGATAATACATTTAATATCAATGATTGGCTGATTGATCGCGAGTTAATTTCACATTGGCTATATAAACATGTAGGTAAGTATAGATCCTCACTCTTTTATGGCTGCAACAATGGGTAAATATAGCATTTTCCGGTCCGATACGACCGGTATAAAGATTAAGACAGGGCTTTCTCCAATTAAAAAATTCCTGAACTTTTGAACAAATCTGTGTGGAAATGTGTTCAGGACAACATTTCTGCCGATACATATAGATGAAGCACATCGAAATCTCATGGAAAACCCACGTTCTCTAGAATGAATTACTTTGTAGCGTGACCCTAACTGGAAATTTCCCCGTGGAACTATTTCGAACGCATCAGCCAATAAATCACTGCTACGTAACTGTGACTTCTTTTGCAAATATGCAAAATCTGACGTTAGTTGTTTCACAAAGGATCTAAGTTTTGGCTGCGGTTGCTTTTTACTGAAGCCTGCCAGTTTCATAAAGTTTTCGTTGCCGATTACTAAAGACCTTGATAAGTCCTCGCCAAAAATGTATATGCACAGACCCAAGAACAGAAACTGTTTAGGTGGAAACATTTTGAGTAATGTCAGAATTGTAGTGATTTTTCTATCTCTTTTGCTTCGTATTCGCATTTTGAAAAATATGCTTGCTTGCACTCCACCGACTCCAGCAACTTCCAAGGATATGACCATTTTTTTACTCTGTCGCAACTTCGAAGAAATATGACCGACGAATAAGTTTAAAACGTGAAGCAATACTTTCTGTTTGCGGGCGGATGTTATGTGTATGACAGCGTGTTTGTTTAATTTAAAATACGTTTTTACGTCAAAGGGCAGCATTTCAAAAATACGTTTCATTACCAGCCAAAAATACTTATGATGCACGCATTCCAATACGTGGGTTTACATAAACAATGCATTTCAAAATGACATTTATGACTAGTCGTTAACATGATTTGTAAACTTTGCACTAAACATGGATTGTGCTTTATGTATATGTCTGTGGGTATGTATGTATGTAGTATAAACAGTAGAGACAGAGATGGTGTTTGTTGGTGCTTTAATCATATATCTGATATATTATATCATAGTTCATTCATTTTCTACCTGTGATCTTGAGGCACACGTATACTAATTGTAAGCCATGCCCTAGCAGGGGAGAAAGATTTAATATGGAGAAAAGCATTAGAGTTGTAGGTAATGATAGCAATGATCATGTCAAATATTTATATTTTAATTCTGTTTTGCCTCTACATAGATCCATGCCAAGAAATTATAGAGATTAATTTAATTTTTCTGGAACTAATAATAATTGCAATGGATATATTGTTTATTTGCGATTGTCCCTCTTCTAACTTAAATCTTTCTTAGCCAGACTACATGTCGTGTATTTCATCTCAAGCGCTTGATGGGCTGATGTCCATTCTCTGCGATTGTTTATGGTCACACTAACTAAGTAATAAGTAAACTTGACGTTTAGTTTAGGGAGGAATTTATTCAATTAGCCATTTTATTAAGATCATTCACATTAATTTTTTAAAATTATTAGTATTACATATTACTTTACAAATACAGTCAAACTAGTGGCAATTTCATTCAATATAATAACATTTAGCCCACTTGGAAAACATTACTTCTCATGAAATATTGAGATATGCTTACGTGCGCGATTCATTTTATCGAGTTAATGGGGATGTTTTTCATGCCGATGTTCATTCTATATATAGGAAAGTCCAACTGGACTAACATTCCCAAACGTTGGGATACCTAGCTAGCTAAACGCTAAACGGTGCGGGATTCCCAAGTTCCAAATTAAAAATAAGGTCAAAGGCAATGGTATAAGTCATAGAGTCGCATATTTACCAAGTGATTCCAAACGAGAGAAAAATTGCAAAACAACTACGAACAGATCAAACTCGTTTATTAATTAACGTTAAATGGAATAAACAGAGGTTAGTGATTTGACCTTTAACTTTTATATAAACGATTTTACTTTCATACTCAATACCTTACATGTGCATGCCATGTATTCTCATTCCACTTTACGATGCCAAAAAGCAAAGACAATGTAGATATTCATCGTGAAATAAGCGTCTTTTGAAAAATAATTAAATGGAAATCGCAGATATCATGTCTAATGCAGGTCTGTCTAGTTGTATATACTTCTTCAGACTTGCGATTGCATAACATAACATAACAAAGTTTTGTACTTTTACGCTGAGACACTTACTACTGCTGCTGTGCTCAATATAATTGATCCAAAATCTCCACACGGTCCACACTCTTGACGGCTTGGTTTTACCATGTTAAACTTGAACGCAAAGTATTTACAGAGAATGAAAAAAATAGGTAATTTGGCTTGACATATCTTGTCAAATCTGATTAAATGAAATGAATCACACGACCACGACTATATAAAAGACGATGGTCTTTAATCGACGCCAGTTATTTTCACTGGCAACTTTACTTTGCTGATATGTGCTGATCTCAGTCTACGAATTTGTAAAATATGAAGTGGAATATTCTTTTGGTATCAGTCGCAATCTTGGTATTTTCTGGATATGCTTCCAGCTCTGTGGGGCGAAGAAGGAATCCCAAGCCTCCAAGTAGTTACGGAAGACCTACATATGGGCAAGAACAGGACTTCGGCCAGTCTCAGGACTTCCAGACATCAAACGACAATTGGGGAACAGGGCAGCAGAGCAACCTTGATGTAGAAGAGGATGATGGAGGGATACAACAAGTGAGACGTGATGACGATGTCGAAGATTTCTCAAACCTTCTTCAACAGTCCAGTAGAAACCAAGATGGAGGTGATAAACTTCCTCCTCCAAAATATACCCAAGAGGAAACTTCCGAGCAAATTCAGTATAGCTCCACCCCTGAGGCAATCACACCCGTTGGAACTTTCCGTGGTTTGAAAACCATAGTTAATGGCACTGTTGTATACAAATTTTATGGGATTCCATACGCAAAGCCTCCAGTAGGTTCATTGAGATTCAAAAGACCAATACCGGCGGATAAACTGAATGAACCTTACGATGCTACCCACTTACCCAATGCTTGTCCCCAGGTAAAATATTTCAGTAAATCTTCAATTATACCATACCGATTGTACATGCGGCAGCATTTATGTCTATTTCTACAATTTTGTTGCTTCGTCTTTCAGACTCTACCTGAAGTTTTCAGTGGATTTTCTGGAGAGGATATGTGGGCTCCAAATACAGACATTTCAGAAGATTGTCTCTACTTGAACATTATTGTTCCTGGATCGGTATTTGAAAAGAAAGAAACCGAACTCGTTCCTGTGATGAGCTGGATTTACGGAGGGGGATTTTTTAGTGGTTCAATTAGTTTGGATGTATATAATGGCGAAATACTGGCGGCTACACAAGGAATAATTGTTGTTAGTGTGCAGGTAAAATAATAACATGAATTTAATTTAATTTTTTGAAGACTGCATGGAATGAAGACCATGTTTGAATGAAACCATGTACATCGAGATATAATGAAAATCTTGCTGATATACTTACAACGTATAGTATCGGCTCGGTCCTCATGGATTCTTGTATTTCGGAACTGATGACGCTCCTGGAAATATGGGCATGATTGATCAGTCATTGGGCTTGCGCTGGACCCGTGAAAATATCGAATACTTTGGTGGTAATCCAAGTAAGTTCGTGATTCATATTCATATAATAATTTTACCGGCGAAATGCCGATTTTTCAAATTATATTTTCCATTGTAGATTCTATCACACTTGCCGGAGAATCTTGTGGCGCAGCTTCAGTAGGGTTTCACCTGGTATCCCCACTAAGTAAAAGTTACATCAAACGCGGCATGATGACGTCCGGACTTCCTACAGAACTATATGCTTTCAAATCTCCCGATGAGCTGAAATCACGATCTTACAAATTTGCAAAGTTGGCAGGATGTAAACAGGATGTAGGTTTCAACACACTGCTTCGTCATAACCTTCAATCTATGTACCTTTATTTTATCGTGACTATAATGAAATCATATATTATGTGTGTACAAACAGAACATCTCGGATATTGTGGAATGTCTGAGGAAAGTTGATAGCGACAAACTGACAGCTCTGCAGTGGAAAGTTTACAAAAATCTCCTCGATTTCCCATTTTCCGTTACAGTAGACGGTTATTTTCTTCCGGATCACCCTCATAACATTATAAAAAACGGGAAAGCCAAACGAGCAGACTTAATTTTAGGAACGGTTCAGGACGAAGGTAAAAACCTTCCCACCCCACTCCACTACTGCTTGCTCTATTATTACATTTAGTGATGGGAATATAAAACGCATTTCGCATTTTCTTCTACATTGTCTTATAGGAACATACTTCATTTTGTATCACTATTTGAATTACTTCTCCCATCGTAAACCAACAAGTGTTCCCTACGATAGATATGTGGATATTATGACTGAACTTTTCCAAGATTATTCTGAAGCCGAGCGTGAAGCTATAATAGACGAGGTAATAAGCAAAATAATCAGCTTATGTACGAGCACTTTTCCTAAAATATGGATAGTGAATGGTGAGTATACGGTCGTAAGTGTTGGTTTCTTGTTCATAATTTCAGTACACTAATTGGGAAAACCCAGAAGATGGCTATGCCAATCAAAGAAAAATTGGAGAAGCCGTAGGAGATGCCTGGTTTACTTGTCCACACAGACAGTTTGCGGACGAATGGGCCAATCGGGGTCTCAGTGTTTACTACTATCATTTCAGCAAGGTAGAAAATAATATGCTACATTATACCTACAAGCAAACTGAAAAATATGCAAATTCTTTTTATTAATTTCATATTATTTCATTTATTTCCGTAACAAAAAGCGTTTCGTATCCAACCCATGGGCAAAATGGATGGGAGTTATGCACGGAGACGATATTGGATTACTTTTCGGATCCCCATTCACCAACCACACTCATACACTCGAAGAAGAAAAAATGAGCCTGAAATTTATGGAAATGGCTGGAAACTTCTTTAAAGTCGGGTATGATCCAATATGCTAGTACATCGTGATTTTGCAGTAGAAAAGGTTTTTGAGAATTCATCATGTTTTCGTACTTACAGAGTACCGTCTAACAAATGGGAACGTTACACCAGTGAGCATCCGGTTTACCTTGATGTAAACTCAACAATTGTCACTGGCACTAGCACAGAAAACTTACATGGCCCGAAAGCTCGGGAGTGCGCATTTTGGAATAAAATACTTCCCTTGATAAGCAAATCAGAAAAGGAGTGTGTGAAAAAAGGACATGTAGCTAAAGGGCAACAATTTGGCTCACAACGACAACAACAAGAGGTTCCACAATGGAATCCTAACGGTGAAGGTATTCACGGTGGTCAAGGCTTCCACTACAACAACATGCAGCAACCAGGTCAAGCCAATCCCCAGTTCGCTCCACATCCATCAGCTCCAATGTTCTTCGTTCCACATTCGTATTATGCTCCCCCTCCACCTCATCAAGGACAAACTTTTGGGTCACAGGGATGCCATGCGCCACCACAAACAACAATGGCAACACCGACTGAAAAAACCTCTTGCCAATGTACTGTACAAGAAGCTGGAAGTGATAATGAAGCAACTCAGCCTCGTCCCTTTTTCTAGTTTAGGGAAATTATTAATGTGACAATTTTTAAATGATAGAATGGAATTTATGCTGTCAAAGTTTCTAAAATTTAACTAAACGAACTTAAAACATTGAACAGATCAGAATAAATATCTTTCACCTGCGTCTGAAATTCTTTCACATCATTTGCCGTATAACCATCGTACATGCATTACCAATTGTAGGTATTTTGCATCCTTCCTTCCTATATATATTTTCATACGCATTGTGTAAAATCTGAAAACAAAAGAGTATATGTTCAGCAATACTTTTTAAATCTATGCTGAAACAAAATAAAATCAAGTGAATCTATTCCAACGGATAATTGTAATGGTATGACTTTATTTAGTATTTTACTGGATTGAGCCGAAAAGCCTCCAAACTCCAAAATACGTAATTCACCAGTGAATATTAACCAACATCCATAAGCAATTTCCAGCCAACGAGTTTCATTTCAGAGTTTCAAACATGTCCAACCTAAGCCTAGTAGACTCGAAGTCCACAGATGAAGGAGTTCATGCATTTAAGCATTTACAATTACAGTTTACAGCAGACCCATTGTAAATTTTTCGTTAAACTCTCTCGCAATTGCAATGTATATATGCAAAACTTTCCTCACCCTGACCGACTAACACTAATCTAATGAATGATTAAAGCAGAGAAACAGGAAGCCAAATATTATAAACATAAATCAAACAATTCTCTCATTCAGTCTGCATTCTTGTATTTTAATCCTTTGTTTATAAATTCAACATTTTTTTCCTTTATGGCCTACATACAACTCAAATCTATGTACATTTCAGCTCTGTGCACATTATCATGCATTTTTACTTGTTGAAATGTGTGCTTTTACTCTCTACTTTACACACTTCCCACTTTCTTCCTTTTCTTCTGCATAATAACACTTTCATGATGATTGATGATTATTGATTGATGTGATGAGTGATGATGCACGACAAATCCAAATTGTATCTTTCACTCATGCATCATAATATAACTATAACCGTTCCATGATCGTCTTGTAATGCCCTGTTGTGCCACTTCCCGTGCCGCGCCATTTAACAACAGGCACATGCATGAGGATACAATTATGGACAAAGTGAACATGAACGTGTGGGGTATATACGGTACTCTGCCTCGTAAACATGCTTTGTGTATCATCCAATATTTGAATTCAATGAGAACAACACGCTTTCTTCGGATGGATACCACCACATCTCTCATTCAAGCCTACTGTGTTGTGTATAACTATATTCTTACTACTACGTGCAATGCATGCTCACTGCCACAGCTCATGTGATATTCTCGCTTGGATTTAGTGGATATATGTGTATATCGCATCGTAGTATATCTATAAAGTATTTTGGGAGATGCGGATAAAATGTGCCGTAGCTTGTCCAGTCCAGTACTAATAGAGGCTCAATAAGTATAAACTTCAAGCAGTGGAATATTATTTATTATTACAAAATAAAAAAGATTGTGGTAAGTAGTGTCGTGTTTATTTTAATTAGTAATTAAAGGAAATTTATCAGATTTTATACGAGAGTTTGCGTGTTGCATGTCAAGCTTTTTTTATTCAGTTTTGCTACTTCTGCTGATTCTGATTCAGATGTTTAGTGTGAATTGGGATTGGGAATGCTATATTTTGAAAATTGTGTGGGTGGAAAATGTAAAATAAAATGACATGTCTTGATTGATTGGCAGGTGTTCCAAGGAAGGATAGTAGTACGCAGTTCAAAGTTTCCTAAAGCAGTTGGCGATTATGGGTAGGCCCGGTAAGATAATTTTAAGATGTGATGCCGATGGCATTGCATATTGTTGAATGAATGTCGTTTCTACCTACTGTTTAATTTAATTGCAGGGTTCGGGGGAGGAGGTGGTCGTGGTGGGGGAGGTGGCCGTGGTGGATTTGGGGGAAGAGGTGGTGGCCGTGGCGGAGGATTTGGAGGAGATAGAGGAGGTCGTGGAGGTGGAAGAGGTAGAGGCGGCGGTAGAGGTGGGGGCGGACGTGGTGGATTCGGAGGAAGGGGAGGCCGTGGTGGTGGTGGTGAGTTAATATGATATGTTTACTCGTATTTCATGTTGGAGGTTAGAAATTTTTGGCGAATTTGCTTCTAATTTAACAATGAGAAAATTTGATGTTTAGGGGGAATGAGAGGAGGCAAGAAAGTTGCGATTGAGCCACATCGTCATCCAGGCGTGTTTATTGCCCGAGGTAAAGAAGATGCGCTTGTGACTCGTAATATGGTTCCCGGAGAATCAGTTTATGGAGAAAAGAGGATTTCCGTTGACGTAAGTGGACCAATATGTTTTAAGTTCTGGTCTGGTTCCGCATATAATAACTAAGTTAGTTTAATGTTGTTGCTCCACTTGCAGGAAGAAGACGGAACCAAAATTGAATATCGTGTATGGAATCCATTTAGATCAAAGTTAGCCGCAGCTATTTTAGGTGGGGTTGATCAGATTCATATGCCTCCAGGATGTAAAGTTTTATATTTGGGAGCGGCGTCTGGTACAACAGTTTCGCATGTTTCCGATGTTGTAGGACCAGTAAGTTTTTAAATAATATCTATTTATTCGTTCGTATAATTTTTCAGCAAAGCCAGTAGTACATATTCTATTTGTTCAATCTTTAAATCAGGAAGGCCTTGTGTACGCAGTTGAATTTTCTCACCGCTCGGGTCGAGATCTGCTAAATGTTGCAAAGAAGCGGACGAATATCATCCCCATCATTGAAGACGCACGGCACCCTCATAAGTACCGAATGCTTGTAGGAATGGTAGATTGTGTTTTCGCAGACGTTGCTCAGCCTGATCAAGCAAGAATCGTGTCTTTAAATTCCCAATACTTTTTGAAAACTGGGGGTCATTTTGTGATTTCTATTAAGGTACCGATTCTAGCAAAATTACAATCAAATTTATAATTTCTTGCTAACTTCGTATGTAATCATTTCGTAACCTTCGTTTTTGTAAAGGCAAATTGTATTGACTCAACTGCCGAGCCAGAAGCGGTATTTGCAGGAGAAGTTAAAAAGTTGCAAGCAGACAAACTGAAACCACAAGAACAGCTTACGTTGGAACCTTATGAACGAGACCACGCTGTTGTTGTTGGTACATTCCGACCTATGAAGACCAAGTCGGGCTAATACGGATAATCAATGGCAATCCACCATATTTTTATATGCACGTTGTATCGTGACATCGCGTCTTTTACATTTTTCATCTATAATTCTTTATCAAGTAGATCAGTCTCAGTACTATCAGTTCTAGGCGACATTTCGTTTGACGAAATTTATAGTTTAGTTTCAGTTTGTTTTTGGATGATATTTAATTTTAAGCAAATTCATAGACTGAAAATATGAAAGGCTTATTGTATGACTATGACATTTGTACTTGTTCTTAATACCTTTGTTTTGCGTTTTGATTTAAGTGAATAAATTATATTGAAAATGAAAATATATGTGGATTGTTAGATTTTTAGAGAATCTATAGCGAGGTAGGTATACACACACACGAAACCGAATATTAGCACAAGCCGAGCCTCCTCCAGCCTAATAGAAAAACCAACATTTATGCGTATCTAGCCTACATGAGTTGTATGCCTGAATGAAAATATGAACCTCGATTTAAATGATGAATGAATGAAATGAATTTAAAATCTAAACCGGTTAACAAAGAATGCTCGACAACTGCAATGATAATCTATTATTGTACTTTTATTTTTGGTTTGTTCAGTCATGTCGTCAGCGTATGTAACGTATTATACGGCTTACAAAACTTATGTACAAAGAGTTGATAAAAAAAGAAATGCTGAATGTCTTCCAGAATCTTTTACCAGATTCAAACTCGAATCAGACAGATTCTAAAAGTAATAATTAATTTTAGGACAGCTAACTAGTGGACAAGAGGGCTGAACTGATTGTGTCATTCCTAACATAAGTGGATTGACCAGACTGGAGAACAGTTTGATCAGAAGATAAGTCAGTCTTTTTCAATGTATTTTTTCCTTTCCTTTTCCTCTCATTGGGTATCCCGTTTGACCTCTTAAATCGCCTAAGCCAGGCCTGGCTACATTTAAATTCATCCAAAAGCTCTTTTGCAGCATGCAGGGCCCATTGCTCTAATTCTCGATTACGAATCATTTGCTTGTTAATTCCGCTTCCTTCAAGTTGCCTCCGCACTCACTCTGTTAGCCAGTTGAACAAACTTCCATTCTCTTGGGGCTTCGTTATTCTTGATAAGCTTTTCCCATGTAATTCAAGATGAACTCTCATCTTCGTAAGAGGATGGGGTGTGGTGGAAGGTGGAACGCCAATATTCGACTGCTTCAATAACTTTATCCCAGCTCGGATACTCCTCCGTTGTTGTAACCAATGTTCTTTGGGAAGGTTGCTGATAGCATGATTCCGCCGACTCGACTCCGACAGATCTTCAGATGTCGAACTATTAGAATCCGCTTCCATGAGATCGATCCTCCTGGCTTGCAATAACTTGGGATTCGTCGAGTTCGAAAGTGGAATTAGAAACGTCTCCTTCAACTTCTTCTCGCATAACAGTTTCACTCGGTACATAATCCTCTAGCACCCCTGTAATAACAAGAAAACACATTCCATATATACATAATGAACGAATATATGTGAATGATGGAATAAGCTGTTAACCATGAGTTAATTAAACTATACTTTTGAGAGCATCCTGAAGATCCCTTTCGCTGTTAGTAACAGGAAAGCTTTCATTTTCCCAACCTATCCGGTATTGCTGTGTCAAGGCTAAAGTGTACCCGGTGAGGATTGGCTCGAAGTTCCAGATCCATGATCTCTAATTTGCTGCAAGCTACTAGTATGCAAGTTTCATAAAATTATGCTGACGATAACGGTCAGAGAGCGTCAGACGACTAACTCAACACAAAAGTAGCTGCTGTGCAAAAAAAATCTCACCCCAGAGACCTTTGACCTTTTCACAATGACTTTTTTGATTGAAGATTGTTAGTCCTCCAAATTACACAAATTCATGGAACGCATTTCTGTTTTTAATTCATTCTGTCGCGATCTTATGCATTTATCACATATGTGCATTATGTGCAATACATATCTCTCTATCTCAATGCATCCGCAAATCCGCACCACATCATCATCATGCAAATCCGTTGTTCCCAGTCGGCCTTGTTTACGTTGACAGGGGTATCGTGGACAGAGCACATCTGTGAAGCGGTCACAATTTGTTGTAACCTTGAAGTTTGTGATATTTTTTTTATAGTTATGTCGCAGATACATCGTCGTGTTAGTATCGTATATATTGGTATCTTATGAAATCATGTTAAGTCTGCATGTAGCGTAACGTGTAACTCGAGTTTTAAGTGAGGTAACATTTTGGCTAATTCCGTCATATTTAAAACCTTACAGCTGGTGCGGGTCTGAGCCTGAGGAGAGATCCAGTTAGTTATTACATGACTTTTGTTTAACGACAAACTCTGGCTTTCTCTAGCTGACATAGTTGCATAATAACATTTTTTTTATGCGTGGAAAAATACACAAATAAACAAACTTGTGATAAATGTCAAAACTGCTATAAAGCTCAGAGCTCAGCCGTGCTATAAATTAATGCACAGGTGTTTTGAGCCAATTTAAAATTGCGGATTTGGACTTGTACTATTCATTAACTTTATTTTTTCTACAGGCTGTCGAGTGCGGGCGGACGGACCCACTGACACTGATACCATACCTGTCACACAAATACGATCCTATTGTTGATAATAGAACAACGCTTTGTCAGTTACTTTCCTCCGGCCATCCGGTGGTGGAGGAAATTTGATCGCGTTATTAGCAGCACCCCAAACACCGATTTGCCGTTCATTCAGCAACCAGTAATAAATCATTACAATGTGGGTGGAGGTGGAGGTTAAGTTGAGAGGAATGCTAACGCTTAATAATAATGGAGTTTCAGGTGCTTAACAGGAGGATATCTGAATGCACGCAACTGGTTGGCAACTACGCAGTTAGAACTTAATACTGCCACTGCCTCCGAATTACTGTACATTTTTCCAGTGTCAAAATGTAGCCATTTACTCAAGGATTGGATGCTGGATGAGTGATTGAATGTCGGAACAAGTTGGTGGAGGAGCTAGTGGAATTGAGCAAGTCCAGAATACACCATAGTTCTTAGAAAATCCGGAAAGGGTGAAGGGTGACGGGAGCAGTGTGTAAAGGTCTGTGTGGTGCTGCTTTGGATGGAGAAACGGGAAGACCTGCCAATAGTCTGTAGACCCTAGACTAATTCAATCAAACTTACTTACACCCATAAACAAAATCAACCGTACAAAGCAGAATAAAATCCCCAAGTAGAATCCATGAAATAAATACTACTGAATAACTGGATAGTACATCCAAAGTATTCATTCATAAGTAATGCCAAATGTCTGAAGACGATTTGCGAACCACGCAGCATGATGAAGTGGAAGCTATCCGAGTAATTATTAATTCACATCCTTTCTTAATAAATTTCCTTTCAACATAAGGGGTACATTTTAAAAACTAAATTTTGACTTTCATTGGTTTGGAATTAGGCGATGTACCCTGGGGATATTGAAGTTAACGAGACATGTCGAGGAAACATTCAATTTTCCGTCCGACTGTACCCACAGCGGGGCAGTAGCGCTGGTACAGGCTCAATCAACCTGGATAACACGACATTTCTCAAACTTCATGTTGTGCTCCCTCCAAGATATCCCAATGTGTAAGGATATGATATAATTATAAAGGGATTAACTCAAGTTAGAACTGCTAACATTATTGATAATGAATGTAGGATCCCCGAACTGAGCGTAAAGGAGGCCAAGGGTCTCTCTGCCCAAGAACTTCAGAATTTACAAATGCAACTGAAACAGCTTGCTCAGGAGGGTATTGGTGAGGTGATGATTTATCAACTTCTCAATTGTGCAGAGGTAATCGAAATCTGCCACGAAAATTGTGACGTTTCTTATTTGACATGGAATTAGATGTAAACATAACGGCCTTTTTGTTGTTTATTTAAATAATATCAGGAATTTCTATACTCACATCAGAAGAAACCAACTGGAAGCTTCCACGATGAAATGCTAATGCGTAATAAACTTCTACAAGAAAGGAATATGCAGATGCAAATGATGTTCAGGGAAAAGGAGGTATAATGCCATGCCATCTTATTATGCACATATAACCATATAAATTAGTGATTTACCACTATGTAAAATAACTGACATATTTACCGTCTGTAGAGACTTGCAATTCGTGAAGAAATACTGAGGAAACAGGAAGAATTGAAGGAAGAACACCGACGCCGCAGGGAGATATGGAAGACCCACAATGACTCAAGTCCAAACGGAAGTGTTGAATCTTCGCCTGCAAAAGGCGATGGCTTTCCTGCAAGTATTAAACAGCCAATGGTGGGCCGGAGGAAAAGAAGGTCGATATCCTGTAGGAGACGACGAAGTAATTCTGAAGGAAGTGATTCGTCTCTGTCGGAAGGCTCCGATTTAATGCTAATAGAATTTGCTAGCGGTAAAACTGTACAGCAGTTCTATAAGGGAGAGCTTATCGGCAAAAGTGCACGAGGCAGTGCAGTGTATGCTGGAATAGCAGGGAGTGGGTGTTTGGTTGCAATCTACGAGTGGAAATTCACAATTCCAACCGATAGTAAGGGGAAACCGAATAGTTCAGGTCCTGGCACTGATTTTATGTCCATCGAAGCCTTGGTCAAACAGCTTCAAAGTTTGGAGACTGAATCAAACGTCATGCAGAAATTGGAGCATTCTAATACCATTCTTTACTATGGGATGAAAATTTTACCATCATCTGACGAAAGTGGAGTGGTTTATCTGTATTTGGCCGAAGAATTTGTGCGGGGACACACTATAAAATCTTATCTACAAGATCCCCAGCAACTTTGCAGTATGGCACTACCACTCCTCAGGCATATCACTAATGGTGTATTGGAAGCATTAAAATTCCTTCATGACAATGATATAGCTCATCGATTTTTGAGAGACACAAGCGTCTTCCTGGACGTTGGAGGTAGTCTTTGTTTAAAAATAACTGCAGTAAAATCATAGATATATTAATATAAATACTCTCAGCGTAAAATACGAAGGTTTTAATCAATAATTAATTAAGTCATTTTTGCATAACGCACTGTTTTAGACGAAGTTAAAATCTGCGACTATGGAATAGAAAGAAAAGTAACAGAACTATACCAGCAAGTCAACCAGACTGCCGAAGTTCAGGAGAATTTTCCACCATCAGTGGGGAGAGGGGCTAAGAAAGGTGATATTTATAGATTAGGTTTGATAGTTCTTAGTTTGCTAAAGGGACGTTATGTCGAAGGTCCCGACATCCCTCAAACCTTGCCACCGGAACTGCAAGATTTCTTAAAAAGGTTTGGAAAACTTACATTTTACAAATTTAAATATACACGTTCATTGATATACTTTATTCCTCTATGTACACGCGATTGCTAGACATTTGTTTGGTACAATTATTACGATAGTACTTTGTACTTGCAGATGTCTCAGTACATTAGAAAACAACAGGTGGTCAGCTTTACAGTTATTGGATCATCCATTCTTAAAAATGTCTATTCACAAAGGTCCTAATATCCAAGGGCTAGGAGAAACTCGGCAGATAAAGGTACAAAGTGATTATATAATTGGATCACATTTACTAGCAAATGTGTAATTTGATGAAGCTGGTATGCAAGTTTACTTTTGCCGTGTAGTACTGACAGTCGTGTAGTACATTAATTCTTGTTTCATGTAGGACGACGAAGGAAGTCATGATGATGACATGGATTCTGTAATTCCACAAAGAATAGCTTCGACGATTCCATTTTCTGGGCATTCCAGGCTTCATAATGAATTCCAGGTTCAGGAGTGGCTTGGAAAGGGCGGATTTGGTGATGTACTGAAGGTGAGGACATTAATCCAAAATGCCGTATCCATTAAAATGACCATATTTTCTATACTGATTGTGTGGTGATTGCAGGTTCGAAATAAATTAGACAGCAGAATATACGCGTTGAAACGAATCAGGCTCAATCCAAGAAATAAGCAACTGAATAAGAAAATAACTCGTGAAGTTAAGTTACTCTCGCAGCTAAATCACGAAAATGTTGTTCGATATTTCAATTCATGGATAGAAACAGTTGAAGAGGATGATACAGAAGAGACATCAACAAGTACTGGTACTGGCGCAATGTCAACGGAGACTCCCCCACCGAAGAAACCCGTTAAAGAACCCAGTGTTCGATTTCAACTGGATAAATTTAATAAATTCAACCAGAATAGTGTAAGTTGTGCTTTGGAAAGCATTTGGAAAGTAATTCAAAGTTTGATCGTTTGAAATGCTTAGTGGAGCGTATTCTTTTTAGTTGGGACTAGTTGATAATATAGAAGATATGGCACCCCCGATTGGAGATTCGGAGTGGAGCATTTCAATTGCTAACGATGCAGATGATGACGTTGATGATTCTGAAGATAGTTCGGATGAAGTTGACTTATTTGGAACTTCATTTCTGTAAGTCATTGTTTGCTGCAAAGGTATTCCGTTGTTACTGCTCGACAAAAATAACGAAATAAACTACAACTTTGTGACTGTTCTAACTTCAGTCGTATAACAAGTGAAGATTCGGATGCTGTGGTATTTGAAACCGAAAGTTGCTCGGGCAGAAATGGTGCTAGTGAAACTGATGATACTGCGGAAGAATCGTCCAGATCAAAACAATTTCCAATTGAACAAATTAGTCATGGTTTAGGCAAAAACGATAATACTTCTCCTGTTGTACCTAGAGAAACACAATATATGTATATCCAAATGGAGTTCTGTGAAAAGAGCACTCTGCGGTAAGATTTTTTAAAGGAACAAAATTGTACAAGTATGAGTATCGGACATTTCATCATTTACTAGGTATTTATAATTGGGTTTTCAGAACGGCAATTGACGACAACCTCTATGAAGATCTTGACAGATCGTGGAGATTATTCAGAGAGATTGTTGAAGGTCTGGTGCATATTCACCAACAAGGCATGATTCATCGTGATTTAAAACGTAAAACTTTTAGCACTTCTACTGGATTTGAGAGCTTTATATGCTTCAATGTCTAAAACATAAAAGGATAAAGATTTTTCTTGTTGTAGCGGTGAATATATTTTTGGATTCACACGACCACGTGAAAATAGGAGATTTTGGGCTTGCAACATCCAGTATTCTGCCGAAGTAATCCCATTAATACACATTACATTTAAACGTGCGCAGACCGGCGACGAGAACATTTTCTTATTTAAATGCGTCTTACTGAATTTTTTCTAGGCTCACAAGTACCACCGGAGATGCTAGTTATCACGAAAGGAATGAAGGCCCACATTCTGTAGATTTTCCAGATGAATCTCAAACAGGCCAGGTTGGAACTGCATTATACGTAGCTCCAGAATTAATAGCCAAATGTACCAAAGTGACTTACAATCAGGTTAGCAAACTTCTTTCTGTAAGACAATTCATTCCGAATCCAAATTCATCTCAATCACTATGTTCCATATATTCGTTTATAGAAAGTTGACATCTACAGCTTAGGAATAATTTTCTTTGAAATGTTTTACCACCCTTTACCTACATCAATGGAGCGAGTTCGTGTAATAACTGCTTTAAGGCAGTCAAATATATCATTTCCTCGAGATTTCGATGAACAGTTGATGCCCCAAGTATCTCACATTACAAGGTATGTCCAATTAATTGAAGTTTTGGTTTGTTGGAGTTTATTAGGTATTTACTCAAAAACTATTATTCGCAGGTGGCTACTAAGTCATGATTCTAGTCGTCGTCCGACTTCCATAGAGCTATTGCAATCAGACTATCTTCCACCGCCTCATCTAGAAGAGGCTGAATTGCGTGACATTTTTTCCAGAACACTGAAAAATTCACAAAGTAAAGCGTACAAGTTCCTTATTGCATCATGTTTCCTGCAAAAAGTCACACCAGTAGAAAATTTCACTTTCGATATGGACAACACTAGAATTCCATTGAGCGGAAACCAGTTGAAATGCTTTCATTTTCTTCACAAGCTCAAATTAACAGTACAAAAAGTTTTCGAAAGACATGGCGGTTTGGAAATTGGAACGCCAATCTTATTACCAAAATCGCTTTGTTATGAAGAAAATGATACCTGCGTTAATCTAATGTGCCACAGTGGGAGCGTAGTTTCACTTCCGCATGACTTAAGGATTCCTTTTGCGAGGTATGTTGGGCGATACGGAATAAATCATATGAAGAGATATTCCATAGAAAAGGTATTTCGAGAGCGTAAAGTTTACGGCCTTCATCCACGGGAACTGATTGAATGCGCTTTTGACATCGTGGATTGTACACCAGGTAGGCTTACCATTTAAGTGTCAATATCGTGTTTGATACTTGTTAGACAGCTTGTTAATTTTGGAATTACTTTACAGGCAGTTTGATAGCAGATGCTGAAATATTATCAATAACTATTGAAGTTTTGCAAGAACTTCCTTGGATCCGGAATAAAACATGTACTTTGCGTTTGGGGCATACGAAGCTACTTGAAGGTCTCCTGCTTCATCATGGAATCGATAGCAAGTCTCACAGTCAGATAAAAAAGATTTTAGGAGAAATCAAGGTTGCTTTTAGTTTTGATTTTAAGCGAGTGGTCGAATTTTATTAAAATTGTATTAAAATGACAACACTTCAAACTTATTTATATTCGTAGGTGGAGAGCAGTAGTTCAAAGTCACAAATTCAAACGTACCTCGCCGGTCAAGGACTCCCTGAGCATTTTATTTCAATGTTGTTTGCCTTAATGGAAGTAGAAGGATCATTACCAAAGGTGTCTAATCTTTTAAAGAGCATTACCAAAAGAAAGGGAGAATCAGCATCACTGATTAAAGCTGGCCTTCATGAATTAGAAGTCCTTATGAATCATGTGGACAGCTTAGGTTTGAAGGTAATTCACAAACAAATACATGCATTCATAAATAGCATTGTTACCCACCAAACTAATAAATCAAGTTATTATAAGAAAGGGTTCGTCTATGTTTTCAAATTATAGTGTGGAGTGACTGTAGTTCCGACCATGGTATTTGGTAGTCATATTTATTCTGGTCTGTTATTTCAAGTCGTCTGCAATCTTCGAAGGCGGAAAAATAAGATGACAATGGATGTCATTGCGGCTGGGGGAAGATACGACGCTTTGATAGAAAGTTTCAGGTAAGTTGCAGTTAATAAACATGTTACTTGTTGTAATGAAGGAGGCGTGGTGGTTTGACTTCATGTGTGAGAAACTTAATCACGCATGCAGCATACTTGAGTATCAAAGTTTGTTCGAGGAGGTTTAGTACATTTAAGCTGTAAGAGCCTCGTTTGTCATTCATGGAAAAGTTCGGAAAAAAACGAGTTCAACTGCGTTAATTGCTTAGCGGCTGTTTGCACAAGTTGGCCTTCGGGCTGATCTAATGGCTCATACTTTAACAAGCCCTGGCTCTCACCGAGTAATTCCAAGATTTCCTGTAATAAATAACATCCAGTGTGAAAGGTTTGCTGTTGTGAATACTGTGTCATTTTACATTCAGCGACACACGATGCAGACAAAACATCGCATAGCAGTTGCAGATGTTATCTTGGGCAGAATTTTGGAATTTGGTTACATTTTAATTTAGCTCTCGAATGAATAAATCCGCAAGTACACCATGCAACTTGCGTCATGGGACAAAACCAATTAAGTGAAAAGATCAAACCTCTGCCAACTGTTGTAAATTATCCGTCATTCCCCTTTGTTCTAATTGATGAACAAGAATGGCAGCTTTAGTCATAGCTAGTTCGTAGGATATAGTTCCGCGAAACTTGGATATGCCTATGATGCGTAAAATTATAAGCAGCCTGATTCATTCATGTATTTGGTTTCATGGTTCGAGGAAGCTTAACAAATTATTGAATTAGGCTTATTTAAACAACCTGTAAATAATGGTTTTGTCGCTTTTAGAAGATGTGTTCCGAAACATTCTTTCCGCTTCAATTGGTTTAGAGTGCAATCTTCCTTCGGATACAATAAAAAAACAGTATGGCAAACATCCAGCACCAAGGAATGCTGGGGATGCAAGAAGACTCGCGCATAACACTTTGGCTTCTGTTGCGTCGGAATTTCCATTTGTTCTGTCTTATTGTTCTCAGTTCTGTCATCGTGTTTTCTTTCACACGTCTCCGACGATAAGATCCTTTCCACCAAAGTCCATTTATCTAGCCAGTGCTGAGAAAATAGACGAGAAGCGTTTTGCATTCATTTGTGAACATTAATTAAAAACGGTGGGGCGAGTAACATTCCTGGTAGCTGATTTGGTTTCTTCTTGAAATGTTACACGTGTACAACATTATTATTGCATACCTCAAACGCATAAATAGTTTCGTAATCAGCATCTCTATCTAGTTCTGATAGCTCTCTGTCAGCTTTTTTGAAGATGAGTTGACACTCTGTCGCCGGGAATTTGGCATTACAAGATATGCAGTGGTAATCCCTGACAGCAGGATTTTCCCAGCTTTGGTTCTCATTTATGTCCGGGACCGCAGGTACTATCCCTGTGTCTGGGAAGCAGTCCATGCAAACCAGGCTCCCCAAATGAGACTCTAGTTCTGTGGAAGACTGACATCGCTCACAGGTGCACATGAAAAATTTAGACCACTGCAGATACTGCTGCCTGTGCCACGTTGGCCATAGTATATCACAGTAAGATGTTGATATATGGGTGTCGTGGGGAATGTCGGTAGCTGCTCGGAACGTTAACTCGAGAGATTTACCTTCAACACAATAAAAGCATTCATTAAATCCCACTGTGTATGATTAACTGCTTATTTTTTTTTAATCTGATAAGCAGTTCGCCAAGGACTTTGAATACGAGTGCGAGTAGGTAAGCGTATAATAGAACGTACTGCAAATCGTTTTGTGTGTGTTTGGTGTACAGTTGTGTTCTGCTAAACTGGCAAGGGTATACGCAGCTTGAACATTTGAATCTGACATTCTCACTTCATACGCATTGATATCCAACAATGCCTGAACCATCATTACCTCCGACGATGGGAACTCGACTTCCAAAAGTCCGTACTCTTCTCTGATCAATGTTTCTATATCCTTAGCTGCACTAAATAGGGGAGACCTGCAACAAAAACTTGTTATCGAATCGGCCAACTCGGTATGATAGTTTGGAAAATGAAATAACGGAATCATTTCTCTTTTTAATGTAAACTCTAAATTGTCACTTGTGACACTTACCTGGACCAGCGGTCCCAATTTGGCTCCATTTCTAATAAGCGCTTCCATTTTCTTTGGTCACTTCGCTTCAGGAGTAAGCAACGCACTATCATTAAGCAATCAGACAGCCTGTTCCAATTTCTGTCTGCTAATGATTGAGTGCCGTTCCTAGCTCTTAATAATTTACATTCCGGGTCATGATTTTTAAGTTCGCTACATTCTAAGCTACATATTGGCCATCCGCAGTGTGCACACTGTAAAGTAATGACAAAACATGAATTTCTTGAGAGCTGTCGACTATCGCGACTTGTCAAAAGCGCTTGTGTTTTCAATTCGATCGAGGAGAGAACGAGTAAACCTCACATTAGTTGAAGTTGTCTGATAGCATCCTGGACACAATAATGAGGAATATTTCTGGGGCCCTATAACTAAAGGGTGGTCTTTTAAAATCACTTCCCCCTGCTTGATATCCCTTGTTGCCACTAAATAACGACCAAGTTGTGGGCACTGTGCTACTCTATAATTGGGCGAGTCTACGGACCCGACCGGTCCTTGTAATATGCATTGGTCACCAAATAAGACATCCATGCTTCTATCTTCCTGCTACATGCAAATATCTCACACGTTATATGCATAATATATATTTGCAAAAAATCCATCTCAAGCATTAAATAAAAACACGTTGTTATAACCTTTGATGAAATTTGTCCTCCAATAATGGCTCTAAAATGTGGTCTCTGATCTTCCTTGTAATTTATGCACAGGTCGGCGCTTGCACTAGAATCGGACATAACCGCGTTGGCATCCAAAGATTACAATCAATGTGGAGTTGGAGTGAGTATTTCACTAGACAAATTAGTTGCTGGATATGATGGGGAGGATTGTGCAGAGTGGGAACGACGAGGAACGGTCGATGCTATTATCTGCTCGGTTGGCCATCATCCTTTAGCGAAGGAGAAATTGGAACTGATGAAGGAGATGTGGACACATGGGATCAAGTGTTCTGTTTCGGAATGTTCACAGGTAGGCGTACTCAAGAAAGTATAATAAAATCAATGTTTTTGTGTTATTTCGTATTAAAAGTATTTACAAAACTCCTCATCTGCACGATGCAAAGCAGCCTTCTTGCGGATGCCTAATATACGCTTCCTCTTTTTCAGACACTTGAAGCAGCAGAAGAACAGTGTAAAGAATTGGGTGCACAGTTTATGCTAATCTTGAAAGAAAACGAATTTTACAGCAGCTTACGTGTGCGAATACGGGAAAAAGAAATGTGAGTTGCAATATCTAGTAGCGAAAAAATCTCCGATCACAGGCTTCAATGATTCGTGAAAGAAGCAATATTTTACAAATACTACGTGTTATAGGTTTCAAGAGCGAAAGATGAGTCGACAGGAGGCAGTTGAGCTTATAAGCAGGAGGGTGAATGGTTATGTGACGAATGAAGTATTCAGCAGCTCAAGCACTACGGGGATAAGCAAAAGTGAAAGTTTAAATATAAAAGCGAATAGCTCAATCGGAGCAGAGTCCAATTCAAGCTCTGCGGGGACAACTAACAGTACAATAGCTCTGTTAAATATCTCATTCGTGGTTCAAGAAAGGGAAAAATTGGCCAACTGGAAGAAACGATATGAAAATCAGGCAAGCAGAAAAATAGTGCTCTTTTATGTGAACATATGCGCATGTGTATGCAGGCATGTCATTCCAAACTGTCCGGAGGATGAATGTAACGGATTATTCGAACCTGTAGGTAATGCATCACATCACCGATGTGCTGCCTAAGCTGGCTAAGCAGCAGCATATAGAAGTGTTGGGATTGGATGTCAACAGCTCCGTCGTAAATACATTGGCTTCCTGTTTAGTGAGCACAGACAAAGATGAATTCTACAAAGGCGTGAGTGACGCTATTGAGAAGTAAGTGCCAAGTGCCAACATGAAATGTATATATGCCAATATGTCAAATATTAAAAATCCAGTTTTTAACGGAAACAAAATATTATTTGTTACATTTACACAGGCACCCCAGGCTGAAGAAGTACTTGCAGAATATCTGTGATGAAATTTATGAACTCTGGTTCGAGAAAAGTGCCTCAGTTATTATACTCTATGGACTAATTGACAACTCGTACAGGGTGCTATTTTAGGTTGATCTTGCCAGAAACGATCTTTATCATATGCATGGCTTTGCACTTATGACTTTTGGTTTATGGGTTATAAAAATATCATTACCGTTTTGCGTAATCAGTGTTGAATAAATGCAAAGTAAAATTAATACACAAGGAAGGAAGTGACAAAAGATGCTGCGTGAACAGGGCATCTCTATTCTCTCTGTATCGCTGTAAGTCAATATAACCCTCTTCTGACGGAAATAGCCAAACCGAACTGTTTTTGGCATACATTAATAATTGTAGTCTATATGTGTCATTTCTGTGCTATGGTAAGTTGAGATTTAGATTTATGATTACATGATATTATTGGGTGGCACGTAGGAGTTATCGACAATGTATACCTTTCTATATTTATGTATTTAAAAAAAGCATCACGCTTCGGGACTATATAGTTTTAGTCACTTATATTTAGAATCTTTTGGAACTCACAGTTCGGTCACAATAATGTAAGTAGGACATTTTATTATTCGATAGATTTTAGATCGTTAGGTTCAATTTTATCAATGCGTAGCATGGATATTGCGTATATGGTACTAATGGTGCATAGATAGTGTACTCAAATATATAGTTTAGGTATAGTCTATAGTCTATCTATACACAGCCAAAAATAGTAATTGGATGATTTCTGTTATTTTCCATCCTGGATATAGTGATATTCATTTACTCCACCATCACTTGATATTCTTACGTAATATAATCCAAGCGTGACATTTCGTCCTCAATGGGAAACGTCAGTGTGTAAAACACTAAAATGAAAATAAACAAAGAAATTGTATATTCTTGTAAAACTCGTAAACGCAAGAGGTTTTACAGCCTTCTCAGTCAATTACACTGTTGAGTATGTTTTGAAACAGAGATGTTCTTTGTTAAATACTATACCCATTAATCTTATAACCCGTCCGGAATCATATCGTAGTAGAGGAAATAGCTATAATCTACATTTACAGATAAACATATGAAATAACCCATATGGAAACGACGGAACAAGAGCTGGCAGCTATCCAACTGCTTTCACCTCGTTTCCCTTTCCGATGATAGCTTCTTGCTCTTGCTATACAGATGAACGAATCGTTCATTTCATTGAATATAAAAAAAATGCAACGCACTAGATTTTTTTTATCTTCCACGTTGTGGAAAGCCAAGAAGTCAAAATTATGTTTCACATAATGGCTACTGCAGAATTACATCAAGAACGCAACGCGGACGTTCGGAAAGTTGAAGTAACCACGCACGAGTCCACCACCACACCACATTCACTTTATCATTCCAATTTCATGTTCATAAACTCTATTCTATCGTGGTATTATTGCTCCGTATAACGAAGTTATCTAATTTGACTCGACCAAATAAATCTGTCAACGATAACACGACAAGAATTAGAATAGTAATGGAAGATCTATATAACCCGGGGTAAATATCACCTCGCAGGATAACGGTTTGGTTGTCGTTGATGAATTTGTTTATTTGGAAAAACCAAATCTGTGAACCCGGAAGTACACTCTGCATTTACGACTTTTGGCCCGTCCCATATCCCATGCTTGGTTTGATGTAACATCGGCAATAAGCCGGCCGGATTTAACTTTGTCGATAATATCCGGTTGCCATTATTTTTAGGGAATTGGAATTTGGTCAAATCATGCATACAAAATAAAACAAAACTAAAGCATTTTTGGGGAAAAAGCTATAATTATA
>JAANSN010000384.1:0-62206 GCA_036850665.1 Dicranocentrus wangi | reverse complement strand
AAAAAAAAAGCAGGTGAGGAGGAAGCCAAAAGAAAAGAGCGAGAGTGCTACTTGTCCTATCTTGTGTGTAAAACTTTGCGGAGGAGCACAACATCCGTACCTGCTCCCTATGCCGTCGTCGTCTTTTTGCCCATGATGATGCCCATGTTACAAATAATTCCTCCACGGACAGGGACTAACAATAATATTATATATATATATATATATGTGTGTGTGTGTGTGTGTGTTTGTGTGTGTGCACTTAAAAAAGTAGACCTGAAATTTTACTCATCCTGTCGACGTAATTGTTTTTTAGTTAATATGCAATCCGTAGATAGCCTCGACAAAACACATTTTAAATAGATGACTAGTTGTATATTTAGCAGAGCAAAGTGGGAAACACAGGTTGTGCATATAGATTTCAATTAGAGTAATATATATATATATATATATACTACTACCTCATCCACTTTTTTTTTGAATGTGTACCTTATATTATATTACCATTACAAAAGAGCCCAACAAAATACTCACGCTGACGCTGCTGACGAACCGGCGAGTGTGAGTGAGTGAGTGAGTGAGGAGGCTATATACTTAAGGGAATTTTTAAGCATTTTTTTCTTCTAAAATTACCCTTTTACAACGTACCTCCATCATCCCCCATTACACACGTATCGATTTTACTCGCGAGAGTGATAATATTATATAGTATCGTGAGCGTGGTCCTGTGAGGAACACGGGGAAAAACAAGTTTCAAATCTGTGGGAAAAAACAACTAAAGTTTGTAATAACAATAATTTTTTCGTTTTGGTAAAAATAAAAAATTATTTTTACGAAGGTTATCAAGGTAACCCATTGTAATGAACTCTTATCGGTATTTCCGATGGATTTATTGAAACACACGGACTCATTACCAGCCAGCTCGCAAACCTGAGGATTGCGAGAGAGAGAGAGAGAGAAACCCATTGTTTCGCAGTTTCGCTGGGTGGAAAACAACAAAAGACGCGTTGTTGTGTTGCCATGTTGGGATTATGGAAGGCATATAATCATATATTATTCTTTTCGCCAAACTATCTATACCTAAGCCAGCTCATATATTATATTCCTTCTCGAGAATCACTCAAGCCTGACTGACCCTCTAATTCGATAAAGGTCTATAATATCTAATTTCAGGACTAATTAACATTTTGCAAAGAGTTCGGAAACTTATTAAAGGTCTATAATGAAATGGAGTTAAGACAGAAGCCTGGTTGGTGTGTAGTTATGAGAATAATTTTCCTTGTGCACATTTTCCTCCTCGCAAGTATAGAATCCCTCCTGATTCTCCTCTCTAACTGACTTGCCAATTAGTCGTCCACACGTCATTGAGAGAGGAGAGAGACCAGGTGTCATACTCCACTAGGCGCTCCAGGCATGCATTATTTTCACATATTATTCTTTTTTAGACAAAACAGCAACCTCAAGCCATCCATCCCATATGGGATTACTGAGCCACGCTGAGCGATATAAACGCAAACGCTGATGCTGCTCTCCTGCTCCTGCTCCTCTCATATCCCTCTCGTTTCTAATCCCTATAATTTATTTCATTTTTCAGCCTTGTCTTAAATGGATTTCAATTATGGTGAAACACTAAACAGAGCCAACTTCCTCTTGCTATGAGAGGTGATGAGTAACAACAACGCAACGCATAGGTTGCATTGCCAACTTGTATCAGTCACTGATGACGAGTTCACCAACACTGTTATTTTCCTTGGGATTTTTGCGCTGCTAAAATACTGTATCGCGTCGTGATCGCTATCGTGATCATCAAGAAATATGTTATTTCATTTCTTTCAAGAAGAATGAAAAAAAAAATTGAAACAGAGTAGTATAATAACATAATACAATATAGGATAATGGAGTAAGAATGTTTCCAAAAATTGGACACAACCAAAATCACCCTGACGTAGGCATCATATCAACCAGCAACCAACAACCATACTCACTTGAAAGGCGCTATTAAAAATATATTTTTGCGAAATCCCTTTCTCTCTTTTTTTCTGTCTATATGCACAACATCCATGGCTCCATCATCAGCTAATCATTACGTGTGTCAGTCAAAAGCCTCCATTTGGACTTGTGAGGTGTATATATGGTCATGATTTTTTTTTTTCAGATTTGAGTGAATAGCGTTACATTTTCGATTGTTAATGCATGGGAAAAGGGTGTAATTGTCGGGGAAGATTTTTCGCTCCTCTCTCTCTCTCTCTCTCTCTCTCAATTCTCTCGAAGGAATAAAGTCGTCATCTTGTTGTTCGCTGAAAATAGGGTTGAGTACACAAAACTCTATTGGAAGTGGGTTTAGCGGAGGAATCATCATAGGAAGTTTGTTGGAGTAGTGATACCGGCACCGACCGACAACTAAACTACACTACAAACTGCCACAGCAAGCAGAAAGGGTGAAAAAAAGGAAACCCACAAAAAGCGAATCACCTTTAAGAAAATGGAAAATAAAATACAGCTGCAGATTGCAGATGGAGAATTTCGTTGCAAAATCTTTTTAAAAGTAGGATGTAATGTAATGTACAATAATACGTGTGGTGGCCATATTCTTCATACATCACCCACTCGCCCTGTGCACCAACAAAGGGAATCAGTGAAGCGAGAAAGTTGCTTTGCATGGCATTATTACACACATTATTTCGGACCGTTCTGGTTCAGGTACATGATGTAATACCACGGTAAAACGGGCTATACTTATAACTTCACATCACTAAAAATAATCTAGATTGGATCTCTGGACGGACGGGGTAGAATGAAAAAAATGTAATATTGTTTGCATAAAATTCGTATATATATATATACATACACACATGTATGCACCTTCGGCCCCCGTTCTGCACCCAACTGAGGAGAAAAACCATATTATTATTATTATTATTATTACTTATCCAATCGCCAAGGACTATTGTCAATATGAAAAAAAGAGGAGTAGAGGGTGGTGGACTGACAGAATAATAATGCATCGCTCGCTATCAACTCAAAACTCACTCAGACATCAGAATATATTCAGAATTCAAAATCATATATTAAAAAAAGTGAGTATCGCGTCCGTGTGGGAACAAAGACAGGAGAGGATTACGACGATACGATACGATATTGGCAAAAACCCACTACTTGCGCCATACGCACTACTGGTTACTCCTGTGCGTTCGCGTCCTCATCCTCTCTGACTCAACTCGAAATAATAAATCCTGTTGAAGGTATATCCCCACATATATACATACACATTGATGAATATTAGGTATATATCATCTATATCTCCTGTTACGTGGAAAGTGGAATTCATCGGTGATTTTTTTCAAGTTTTGCTCTTAATCTCTCGCTCTCCACAAGGAGGAAGGAGTCTGTCTATTTTTTTTCCTCAGCATGTATACTTAACATTATACATATATATATATACCTGTATGTATTTTCTTGTTTTTTTTTCTGTAGTAAATAAATACAGAGTAGTATTACAGAAGAAGGGGAGAGCATTAGAGACATGCCTCTGTGTCTTAGGTGTTGTTGTTGTGTGTGCATGCAGTCCAAAATAGTTAATTGCATGGCGAAGCAAAAAGAAGCGAGCAACTCGATCAAAAAATTTGCCTTGCTATCAACTGACCGTGAATAATTACGACGGGCGAGCGAGATGGACGCGGACGCTGGCAACAGGAGAGAGAGGGAGGAAGCTGAGCAAAAAAAATTTTTTTTTCATGTATAATATCGTGTTGCACTTTGTGAATAAATAGTATATATATCTACAAAAGTATTTCTATAAAAGATGTGGATACTACTACACACATATATATATAATATCCTCTCTTAAGGCTTTTTTTTTCTTTCCTTCTTGGAATATTATTATTATTTTCTCCTCTAATCCACGTTTCATAGTTTTGCATTGCATGAGCACTTTTTTGAAGTTCACATGTCTTTAACATACAATAAGAAGAGAGGAGAAGTGAAGTGAACACACACACACACACACACATGTGGTGCGGATATCAGAAGAAGTAGGTATTAACTCTTGGGATATATATCGTTTTTTCAGACATGTGCATAAAATACGCCAAAATGCACAGTTTTTTCCTCCGTGCGTTCCCTCTCTCTCTCATATCTAAACTGTCCATTTCAAAAAATTTTTGCCTGTAGTAATATAACTAATGGGTAGAGAGAGAGAGAGAGAGAGAGAGAGTCATGGGGATTTTGTGAAATGGGAATAAAACAATAACTAATTCACGAAAAAAAAAAATGGAATGGAGGAGTGGGTACCGTGCAGCACTCTCCTCTCGAGACGAGCGGAAGTTGTTTGGCATGAAGTTCTGAACCAATGAATTATTACATTTTATCATTGTTTGATGTTGTCTAACTCGAAAAAGAAAAATCCACATGTAACGTCGTCGTTGACGTATATAAAATGAAATAAGAGTGTGTGTGTGTAAAGCAAAGCGAGAGGATACAGCACAGCAGCTGCTATTGTTATTCACGTCTCAAAAACGCGAAACATTGTGTGGATAAGTTGAACGAAAGACGAAAACGAAGAAGAAGAAGAAAAAAAAAAGAGTTAAATATTTGATGGCATGGGTGACTGATGATGAGAACCAAGGAGCCTGGGAAATTTTACATTGCGCTCGAAATATTAGATTGTCTGATGGAAGTTATACTTTTTCGTTGGGCACATATTATGCACGGCTGATAGATTATATGGCTGGGATGTAATAAATGCATAAAGGATATTGTTATTATTGCTCTCTGTCTTTTTGTACGCTTGTTTTTTTCTCCTCTCCTCTGGCTGGTGCTCACAAGTTCGTTCTCAGTTTCGCTACTAAATTTCCTTGCAAGGGGCTTATGTCATCGTCGCGTCGTCGTCGTTGTCGTGAACTGAAATGCTAATGTGTGGTGTAATTTATGCTGCAAGGTAGAATGGTCGGGGAGACGTCACGACACCAATCCAATTGTTCTTTGATACATCCAGGGAACAATTATTTTTATATGCGAATGGAAATAAATAAATGCTATGCTATTAAAGCGGAGTGATGGGAAGGAGAGGAGTATATGACAAAGAAGAGCAATGTTTTGCCTCAGACACTTACCTTTCTTTGGGATAAGGGACTTGAGGAGCATGACGGACGCGTCGTCTGCCGCCCAGGCATGCATCTTTCTGTACGAATCTCTCCCCTTTTCGGTGAGCTTGTCCCAGGGTTTCGGCTTCGACAAGAGCTCGCTAACGGTGCCCTGGGACAAGCCAAGGATGTACTTGGCAAAGAGCCGTTGACCAATGTTGTGAATGGAGAGGAGCTCCCTGACCCTCCGTGAGATTTGAAGGGTGTCCAAACACTGAGACCCAAACTTGTCCATGTTGTAGCGAAGCATTTCCTGAAGTCGGGCCTCCATCGGATCACTTTTTGGTATTAAGGAGTCTTCATAGCGGAACGGGATCCTGTCCGGGGTGGGGCCAGATGAGGAGCCATTCATGGGACAGGAGTTGTCCCCCATGCTCACGTCCAACATGCTCGGCTCGTGAGGCGACGAGTCTGACGGGGGAACGGGAGGGGAGCAAGACGACTCATTGCCAAGGTGGTGGGAGGGTGTGAGGGCTGCTGGACAGTGGGGTTGTGACGGTGGGGAGGAGGCGAGAAGTGACCTTTCGAGGGAGCGCCTCCAAGTGGCTACTATTTCTTCGCCGATGAGAGAACCGAAGGCTTCAACTGGAAGGGATGTGGGGCCTAGCAAGAACCTCGGTGGGATTCCTGTCATTGGAGAGACTACGGAATACACAAAACGACAACCACATCATTAATCATTTTTTTTCCTTCTCAAGACTTTACCATCATATCATATCATGATATCATCATTCCCGGGATCAGATACACGGTCATTGACAACATGAGCCATTATTAGGTAATTGCTTGTCAAGATCAATAGCATGACATGGCCGTCCTGCCGTTTTGGGTCACTACCTCTCCCTCGCTACTACCCACAATACCGATTTAGATTTCTCTTTGACAAGGAGCAGCGCAGCAATCCAATCCGTCAGTCAATTGAGTTTACATGTAATTCGACGAGCCCATCTCCGATACACAAACCCTAACTGTCGTATCACCCATTATCAGTCTGAAACTGACAGCCCGGTAGCCTGACAGTCTCATCCAATTCGTTCCCCCTCTTACATCACCACTACTCGCTTTGCTGGGCTAGCCTTTGCTACACTACAACAACAGCATGATGATGATGATGATGATGATGGTGCACATTAACTAAACCCCCCATTTCTATTCCAGAGGAGAGATACAACAGACCAGACGACCCACGATATAGAAACCGTACACCCTCATCTCCCATCCGCTTTATATGCGTATATATCTCCAACTGCTGCACGCACTTGCCCTTTCAAACCTGGTTAGGACAGTGTTTTTTTTATATATTATATCCCGTTGAAAATTATATTCTCTCTAGCTCATCATCACCACCACCCCTTCTCCTCTGTTATATACCTTTAGCGAGCGAGCACATGGACCTAGGAGAAAATGCGTGCGAATAGTGTTCCCTATACATTTTTCCATCCCTGAAATACCTGTCAGTCTGGTCATCACCCAAATGTCGAGGAATTTCTTTCTTCTCACTTGAGCACCAGATAAAAAAGCACTTTTTCATTCTCCTCGTCTTCGTTCCTCTTTTTTTATGATGAGGTTGTGTAAGCATTTATGAGTTGTGAATGGACCTGTGTGTGACTGACTGTTGGGTAGCTAGAGAGAGAGCCTAGGAATCCGCTACGAGAAAATGTACGCCACCACCCCACCACCACCAAAATGCAACAACACTGCAACCTCCTCCTCCTCCTCCTTCTCTGATGCTGCTGTTGTGGTCCGCTGTGGTCAATGATGCATAATAAGTTGCAATGATAATGCTAGGTTGCGAATTCAATGCGAAAAAACCACTTTGGTAATGTACACATCCTCTTTTTCTCATTTTTACCATTCCCTCACGAAAACTCGCTTTTCGCTATCTCCTTATCACAAAAATCGAGTGTAGGGCATGCATGAATTAGCGACAGTCTTTTTTTTTACACCATGTTATTCCGATTAGAAGACTCTTGTGAGTGTAAGACTACTTCAAAAAATATGTGTTGTCATTATCGATTATGAATGAGTCGTGGTGGTGGAGTGACGTTCCTACAATTTATGATTTTTTTTTTCTTCTTTCATATATATATATATATTCACCCTTTGCTTGATTCCTTTTGCCAAAACTACCTTGTTCCCTTTGACAACAATTAATTCAATTGCAAATTGATCAATTAATCACCCATCTACTAGCAAATATCAAAGGGGGGAAAATGTGAATGTTCAGTCAGCATAGCTCACCATCACCGCGTGACAAAAGGTGAATATTAAATGAGCCGTCAAAACTCTGTTATAACCTAAAAAAGCAGGAAAGTATATAGAACTTATTAGAATATGGTTATATCGTCGACGTTGGTGGACGAGGTGGAGCTCTTTTAATTTTTTTGTACACAAGTTATTTAACTATGTCACCTAATTACCATGACAATATTCTTTTCGAGAAGGGACTGCCTGCGAAAATGAAATAGAAAACAATCTCAAGACGACAAATAATATTATTACGTATTATTATTATTATTATTATTACTTATTTACGAGATTTCTGTGATAAAACAGGATGATGATGATGGTATGGGAGCTTTAACGGGGTAAATTGCAACACGGCTCTCCTAAAAATCCTAAGCATTTCCTTTCGTTCAGGATGAATGAATAATCGAAGAAAAAAAGTGTCTATTGATCACCACCACCACAACCAACCACAGAAGAGCGAGATAGAGGATAAGTTGATGAGCTATATTACGCATGCACCTGTCTGCAACTACATACTGCACACGGCCAACAGGTAGGCTCTCAGAACCGAAGCCAGATTCTCTCTCTGTCTCTCTCTCTCTCTCTTCTCTTCCAGTTGCCGATAATAATGGGCACAAAAAAATCATCTCCTCTCTCTCGACTCATCCCCAATCCTCAATAGTCTTTTCGATTTTGCTCCGAGCAACAATGTATTATATTATATATTTTTTGTACAAGGGTGATTCTTCTCTTGGACAGCCCATTTCTTGCTATTGCTGTAATATCACCGGCTAAAAAAGCAACCGCAACTTACCAATACTATAAAGATGCGCGTCGACGTTGTCGTTTTTTTTTTGTTATCGATACATGAGCCACCACCACCACCATCAACGCTTTTTACAATACCACTTGTTTTTTTTCCTGGTTGTTCACTCCACTCGCTCGCTCGCTCTCTCTCTCTCTCTCGAGAGAGAGAATGAATCATGTATTCTATATACCAATTGAAAATGCTGAAAAAAAAAAATGTCGAGAGACAGGAGCAGGCATAACGCAACGCTAAAAATGAGAAGGACCGCCTCAGGAATTTCCATCCTGTGCGTTGCGTGCCCACTATATACCTACCTACCTGAACTACAAGGTATATTATGCATATGCATGATGATGATCTAAATAGACTTAATGTTTTTGTGCCTATCTTTACAACTTTGATTTTCCCCTTTTGTCGTTATTTCATGCATGCAGAGACACAAGAAGAAGTTCAATCAAGAAAATGGTTTTTTTTTCCTCTTCTCGATTCTACACTCTTTTAGCAGCAGTTTGTATGAATCCGTGAGGTGAGATGATGATGCTTGCTCCTCCACCAAATAAGGATGTATCACATTGGATCCTGATAACCAACCCAGAGGAGCAGCAGAGTCGTTGTCGTAAGTCAAAAGCAAAAAAGAAGAAGAAGAAGAAGAAGAAGACGGAGAAGATGTGGTTCTGCGGTTCTTGCAATAATCACGAGGAGGACGATGATGAAAAGGAGAGGACGACAAAAGGAAAATGATCATGATCCCTAATTGTGTGATTGTGAGAATGAACAAATTTTTCCATACATCCTGCCTCCTGCCTTGGCACTGTGATTCTTTGGTATTGTATCCGACTGATGGACTTTTGTACAACAATGCAAAAAAAATACTCCCTCAGTCAACCATTACCTACAAGATGCGTTTTTCCTACTAATGTGTGTTCTCTTGAGCATTGGACATGGAGCATTTGCAGAAGAAGAAGAAGAAAAAAATCTATCGAGTGTGGAGTATTGTTGGGGAATGGAAAAGGCAGGATGGAATTGAGCAAGTGTGGTGGTGGTGGCAACTGGCAACTGGCAACGAATGAGAATTTGATGTTTAGGCAGATCTCCATATCCAATATGATTAGTAGTACTAGAAAGGCTATAAAAGTTGTATTGTATTGATTGGATTGTTTGCTCCCTACCAGCTCTAGTCCTCCTTTTTGTATTCGCCGAGAGTGGGGAAAAAAAGTGTGGGCTTTAAGACGAAATATCTTTACAATCATCATCATCAGCAGCATCATCATCACCATCGCCTCGTAATCATACTACGAGCATTGATCGTCGTCTCTTTTTCTGAATATTTTATTGTGATACGGCAAGACAGGTGAGTGCTCCGGCAGGCAAAACTCTAACTCTACACAACTCAATACACTATAATATTACCTATGCATATATATGCGAAATAATGTGAATGGGTAAAAAATCAACTGTGATCCCCAAACACACACACACACACTGCATATATGAGATGAGTGTGTGTGTATAAAGGAGGAGAAGTATTGCAGAGGAGATGTGATATCGATGATGGTGATGTGATGATGACGATGATGTGAGGATACTAGAACTCATCTTGGTTCTTCACAGCGGAGAGCTGATTCTCTCCTTCCCTTTGTGCTCCTTCAGAATAATTATAATCATAATTTATTGATAATGGGTGTAATAAATTATTTGAAATATAAGAAAACACTTTTTTTTCTACTTCTTCTTCCCAGCCTTATTCATCATTTCGCCTGTTTGTCTAGCACATAAATATACGGGCATCGCATCAAAGAGTGGTGGAGTGTTGGTTCTATGGATATACATATAGCTGCTATATATGATGATGATGAGGCTGAGCTGAGAGAGGCGCAAAGAAAAAGATCCACATATTTAGCTGCATTTTTTTTTTCAGAGATGGATCAATGGAGAGTTTGGTTTGGGTTGCGCACTCGAAATATTGACTGAGAATGGGCAAGGAACATAATGTCCGTAATATCTTACATGTTTATGAGTTTCACTTGATTCGAAGAGAATAGGAATGCCGACATTGGATATCTGTGGTGGTGCAGAAGGAGCTCATCTTTTATTACAACGGATTTGGCTACTTGCTTACCTTTCCGTCATTTACCTGACTTATAATGCTCATAATGTAAGCCGTTTTTTTTTTCTCTCTCTCTCTCTCTCTTCTGAGCGACGTTCTCAAGAAGACGAAGGAGAAGGAGAAGAAGAAGAAAAAAATGAGCTAACTACTTTTTCCCTCTACTCTTTTTGGTTATGGATGATTTTGTGGATGATTGGATTAGTTTTATTAATATTACTAATTTATACGGTTGCGAAGTAAGAGCCTATTTAATATATTATGTTTTTATTGTATTTTTTTTCGTACCTGGTCTCTTGCTGTTGCCAGTGGATGTGGTGTTGTTGTCTTTCATGTCTTTGGCATCGACCCCATTGATGGATGAGGATGGCGAGTCTGTATTTGTGGTAAGAGTGGAGGCGGCTGACGCTTTCAGGTTGACCAGCTCTCTCTTCATTTCATCATAATCTCGTTGTGCCTCCAGCCGTGCCTCCAACCTCGAGATGACTTCTTGCTTTTGATTTAGTTGCTCCTCGAGCAGGCGGATCTGAGTGGCACTGTTCTCACGGATTTGATTGAGCGACGACTGAAGTCTTTGAATATCCTCCACCAAACTGGCAATCTGCAAGGGAGACACAAACATAAATCAATAATACTTACAAATTCCGAAAAATTATTATTATTGCAGGCTAACTATCTATGAGAGGTAGCATGCATGCAGGGGAACCCAACAAAGCTTGAAAGGGGGCTTGAAAGGAATATAATATAATATGGAATGGGGCGCCATTTAGGTCCTCGTAAAAATAACGACTGCCTGGCGTGCATTTCGCCAATACGCAAATCCTCTCAGAGAGAGGATATCACATCACCATACCGTGACCCATCAAATCAACAGGATTTTATTGATACTGCTTGTTTGCAAGTATATCTGTCTCTCTCGCATCAAGATCATTCAAATGATTTACTCTACTTCTCTCCTCAAGCGACCATCTCATCATTCCGTGGTCACAAAGTCACAACTCAGAACAGACTCACTCAGCCTATGAGCCTGCTCAAATATCTTCCCAAAAAAATAGCTTTTTATCTACCTGCTCCTAATTTATTCATTCTCTGCTCCTCACTCAATCCACAGTCGCGGAATACCAATTAAGCCATTTGCAACAGGAACAGGATTGCATGCTGGTGGCATTGGTGATAAATCTCGGTTGAAAAATTGAAATAAGCTTCTATCATCAAATACCCCTCATTGTCCCAGGCAATTACTCACTCGGCCATTTTACAATCGATAAAAAAAAACGTCTGACGTTCCCTGCCTTAACCCTCCTCTCATTCTTTGCATTTTTGGCAGAGTTATCAAAATTATGGTAAAAAGATATTCACAGAGGCATTGATTGAATTAGGTGAGTGTCTGCGCGGTGGTGTCGCCAACCCCATTACATTTATCCCGCTGCTCCCTCAAAAATCACCTCGATCCCGATATTGGCATGTGAAATGAAAGAGGACGAGACGGTGACGGTGAATGATGCTAGCAATAAAATAAAACCTATTTTTACACTCCTCTTCTCTCACTCAACTAAAATATTATTCATTCTCCATCTTCATCATCATGGACAATAATACTATTTCCTCCAACGACAAGAAATATATATTATACACATCATGTGACATTCACATAGGGTAACTCACACATCTCCTCTCGGTAGACTCTCTCACAAGAAGATCCCTTTTTGATAAGCATTCAACTTTTTTTTATACCTTGCCCAACTAATTTATGGATTTTTGCTGTGAACACAGAGAAAATGACCAAAAAAGAAGTAATCCATTATCACAATGCTCGCTTCCTCGATTTTTCCTCTGATCACTCAGACGATATATATTATATATGCTCTCGCTCCTTAGGTAATTCTTTTTTTGGAGTTGTCAAGAAAATCCCAAAATTTATTTGTTATTCCTCATCTTTTATAATTTAAGGCTTCATCTGGGCATCCATCTAACCCAAATGCGTGCCTTCCTCTATCCTCTATCTATCTAGAGATACTCCTTGCAACAACAAAAAAGGGGAAAGGCAGATGAAGAAGGAGAAGAAGAAGAGTCACAGCTTGTTAATGATTCAAGCGGTCGGTGATAGTGATATGCAACCAAGTGACAGAATCGGGAGAACAAATCAAAAAAGCGTTATTCTATCATATTATTCAACAGAAGAAGAAAAAGAAGAAGGATCAAATGCAATCCCATGTTATTCATATTTCCCCTTTTTTCCCCAGTTTATATGGATCTTGTTCCCTCAGACGACACTTTAAAATTGATAAAGATACGGGTGCGTACATTACACATTTTATGTGATATATCATACTTCCACATCTTGTAAGCATAACGAATTCAGGTAAAAAAAAACTTTTTTTTTCTCTACTCTTCTTCTCTTTTCTTCTTCGTCGTTGGCCATCCCATATCATCATCATCATCCAACCTGTCTCTTAAAAGCTCAAGGCGTATTGAATAGTATATATGGAGATGGCAAAGTCAGACTCATATTACCGTGGCAGAGCTGAATGATATTACATTTTAATACAAAAACCTGGCTATCCTCTATCCCCCCTCTCTCTCTGGTATGCTTGCATACCTTGCCTGCCCAAGCCTTCTCCAAAAAATATCACACGAGGAATATTATTATTATTATTATTATTATTATTGCTATTATAGAAGGAAAAAACGACTTACTACCGCGACCAAACCTTGGAGATATATTACCCGTGTGTATTTATTATCAAAAAGTATCGAAAAAGAAAAATCCCAGAAAGTGGTAATGCAGAAGAACTGCCTGCCTGCCTGCCCCGTGTATATTAACTACACGTCTCACCACCACCAAACGTCGTCCTCCTATATACAGCTAATATACAATGTCAAAAAATGCCCAAGAAAAAGGAGACTCTCTCTCTCTCTCTCTCCTTTCAAATCTTCTTTCTGGAATTGGAAGGAGAGGAGAAGAAGAAGAAAAAAAAGCTCGAGTGTAGAGGAATAAAGGCGGACAACAGATGCATGGAAATGGCCAATTAAGACAGCAGGGGGGCCTGTAACCCCCTCACTTATTTTTTCCATGAGGTCACCAGTTAGGTCAGCCACAACCACAATCCATCCACACGTTTTCCATTCCGGCTCAATTTATGCAGTCAACTGCTCAGGTAGAGGGAAAAAATCGAGATGAGCATGGTGATGATGATGATGAGCTGCTCCTGCTAAAGGCTAAAGCGAGTTTACGAAAAATATATACCTAGGTATATTTGGGAGTCCTGGGTTTGCAAAGAGGCCTTTTTTCCTCCTCAGCACCACCACCACCACCACGTACTTTTTTTCTTCTCTTTTTACATTTTAGACAAGAATATGGACAAGGAGGATTTCTAAAAGGTTGACTCCGCAGTCCGCACACACACACACACAAAAATCATAATAATAATAACAACAACCTATTCTCCCGATATATACAAACCATCAATCCCAGCGTGAAATTATTAAACTCTCTTTTTCTATCCATCCGTCCGATAGCTTTCTTCATGAGATATTAAATCAATGTCGACTCTACCTAACTCATCATAACTCAAGTCAATTCCATGTTTATGAAAGGAACACCACGAGATCTGAGTCGTGGACCCACTCCGTGTCCGCGTCCGCCGTGTGTAATCATGTAATCCACTCTCGTTTCTTCATTTCCTTTCCCTTAAACCAACGAATCACTCTTTTAAACGGGGCCGGATCGCCAAGCGAAAAAAAGAAGAAGAGTTTAATGGGAAGTTAGTTGTGAAGAAAAGGAGACGAGAGAAGAAGTTGAGGAGCTCACTCAGCTCACCGAGGAGCACGCCGTCATCCGAGAGAGCCATACCCCCATGCGAACATGTTATGATTAGCCCACTACTAATCGCTGCTCCCTCGTCCCAATTTTAATCCATTTTTCTCCAACTTCTTGGAGTGTTAATCTTGGTTGGAAATGGGTCTAGCCAGAGACCTTTGCAATAAAAGGAGCACACTTGACAAAAAATAGTTGTGACCTTTAGAAAATAATCTGCAGTTAATCCATTTTTTTTCCAACCGACGACTGCAACCTTGCTTGCTGGACGGCTCATAATAATAAAAACTGCTGCTGCTGCTGAGTAAGCAGGATGAAAAAAATATATATAATTTTTGCAGCTTTTTTTTGCATCTTTCTTCCCACTGACATATGGGATGTTTGGATGGATGGAGGATTTTGCAAACCCTGTCGGAACGAAGAGGGTGCATCAATTTTTTTTTTCATTTCATTTTAGATTTATTCGCACGTAATCCCAGAGGCTGTGATGCATGTTCGGAAAACTGCGTGTGTGCATCCGGTTGTGACTATTTACAATGAATAAATAAAAAGGGGAATAATGTGGAGGCGGTCTTTTGTTATTAAGTCATTGCAATTAAGTTTTCCTTGATGGGACGAGGCAGTTGCTTACAGATCGTGAAATGAGGACGATAAATCAATACAAAACAGGAATACAGCATGTGAGTATATAGTGTAATTCAGAATAAATCATTTTTTTTGTGATGGGCTCCTACTTATCATGCATCATAATGGGATCCCACAACGAGAAAACGTGTAAAGCTTATCGGGGCACTAATTGAAAGTAAAGTACGAGAAAAAAAAAGAAAGAAAATTGCTTTTTTTATATATACGTTACGTATATATAACTCCCAACTCCTACTACTCCTTGTTTTTCCACCACCATATTCATTCCAGTTCGATATTCCCTATCTGTCCATTTCCCTAGATAGGTACGACGAAAAGCACGCTAATTTGTAAAATCCTGGGAAATACCATGCCACCACCTTGTACTTCGGCAAACCTCGCGAAAGGCAAGACAAATCTAAAGCGGAGCACGTACACTATTTTTTCTTCTTATCCAAGATGAAAAAAAAGGATTCACCCAAGAAAAACAGGGGAAAATCAGGTGAAACGGGGCAGAGTGGTGGGCAGTAGTGGGGTTAGCTGAAGAAGGTGTGTGTATTACTATTGAGAGACGCGTAGTATTGAGGAGGGATGATAGGCGAAACAGGATATGATGATGTATGTGAAAGAAACAAGATTAATGTGAAATATATACATAATACATAAATAAAAAGCCCATAAATAGACTCGCGACTGACCTCTTTATCTTTGGCTGCGACTTCGTAGTCGTTCTTGTGTTGGGAGGGGGAAATCAGGGGATCTTCCCGTTCAGGTGGTGGAGGTGCCATGGCTGCTGCCGACGCACCTGTGGAAGAAGAGCCTCCAGTTCCACCACCAGTGCCACCGTGATTCGCTAATTGCTCCTTTAATGACGTCACCTCCTTTTCCGCCAGTGTTGCTCTCTGTGTGGCCAAAAAAAAACAAAATACACTTAACTGTAACTTTCCTGTCAATTGATTTATCACACATCTTTTTGCAATGGTCAGCGTAAGCAAGCAGAATCTCTTTACTTTACTGCGTTAGTTAGCTCACAATGAAATACATAAGGATCAGGTTTTTTTATTATATAGAAAAATTTGCAGACACTATGCAGTTATATGATAAGTTGGATAAGCCTTCCTTGGCTCATTCTATTATTCCAACATGACACTTGACACCGTCATTCCATCTGTCTGGACAAGATAGCCAAGCAATCATTTTCTCAGTGATCACATCCCACAAATCTCATAGATTTTGATCTCCTACATCATTTGCAATAAAATCTCATTTACCCTCCTTCACACACTTTTAGTGTTAGTGCTTACCATCATCATCGAAATGGATATATTTGGATATTTGGTCAGAACAAAAAGAAAAACGCTGAGGACATCGTTTTTTCCTTCTTCATCTTCGTCCAACGTATTATTGATAAGAAGTAGTAAGGATAATAACAATATTGCTGTTATTGCATTAGCCATGGGGAATTTGTACGAAAATGTGTCTTTATATGGGATCTGCGTTTGAGCGATGTCGTAATTCCTGGTGACATTTTCTCCCTCAGTCACTCTTTCATTTTCAAACAAATAAATGTAAATGTGTTTTTTATTGCAAGAGTACAGAGTACATATGCATAATTGCCGAGTGCCAGCTTGTCTGTACTTTATACTACTAGTACACCACCGACATGAATCATTTAACACCTCTACAACACCATTATCATTAATATGGAAGCATATTGGTCTCGCATATACGTACGTACAATACAAATTATAGTAGTAGACTCCCAAAAGTCAGCTCAGTCCCTACAACTCATTTTACAGCTATTACAACTCATCTTTTGGGAAAGGGTTAATGGGCAATAATAATTTCTACTGACGGCATACCCCACAAAAAGTTTTTTTTAACGCTTTTTATGATGAGTCTTTGCGCTATTGGAAATCTTTAGTTCAAACATCTCAAGGATATACATGTATATATGAACAACCTCTGGCACAGTCAAGAAGAGTTTTGTAGACAAGTTGGATATCGCGTCTAAAAAACTACTCCAATTTCTATTATTATGGATCAATGGCTTTCCAAAACCAGAGTGAAATATCAAGTGTCCATTTTCCCATGCAAATTTCCGTCAAGTTAAACGCTAATCCCATGAAAGTAGGTTTAGGGGCTGTACTCCAAGTGAAAACAATGGGGAACAAACAACATTCATTCATATATTATGTGTTTGTCAAAAGGGGGTAATTAGCTAACTTGCAGAGCAAATTTGAAAGAGTGAAACCCATTTGGACTTTGTGCGAAAACAGATTATCGTATCGTGTGTATCCCACGCGCGCAGACGACGACGATGAGTTGCTATTAATAATTCCCTTTTGCAAATCAGCCTCATCCATGTAATTACTCTGTAGGTACTAAAACGTGCATATTTTATGCAAAAAGAGAAAGAAAAAAAAATGTCTAGAATGAAAATGCATAGAAAAACTCATCACTCTGTCCATTTGTATGTTGGCCATGTGACTTGAATTTTGTTTTTTTTCTCTGTCCAATGTGATATACGTCCAAGAGCCAAGTGATGATAGAATCGTGAAAAAATTCTAAAATGTTGATTTCCTAAAGCTCTATCCCTAACGTTCGACACACACGCTTCAAAATTGCATTCTCTTTTTTCAGGTAGATAGCCTCTGACAAGGAGAGAGGTCCAATCTGACACATTCTGCAAATAGAGTGGACTTAATAGGTAATAATCAGCTAATTGAAACTATGAGTGTAAAATGAGGGAAAAAATGTATTTCCCTGAAAAAAAAGCGTTTTTTTTCTTGTTGGTTACACGCGTGCATATCGCGAGAGAGAGAGAGAGAGAGGCTCGAAAAAAAAAATGTTTTGCAGTGGTCTTCACCACCACCGAACAAGCAAGGATATATATCCACCTCACCACCACACACCTTTTTAGAACATGTTTTATCAACTATTATCTCCCCTATACATAGACTCCCCAATCTTCCCAATATTACTTCAAAATCTTGAAGATGTATGGTTTCGTCTTGATGTTTTTCTCTCTCTCTCTCTCTCTCTCTCAAACTCTATAACCCACACAAACCCTCCGTGTAATTCTTCACCGTTGTCCCTAGCATTTATCAATGTGTGAGTACATATATCCAAGCGTTTTGCTCTTGGTTTATGTTTTTGTAATGGGTTATATAGTGGTTTGGTAGTAGTAGATGGGATCATGGCACACGGCACACCTCTCTCATTTTTCAGTAATCACGGAAAAGTCTGTAGAAGTTGTCAAGTCTTGGCAATAATTCAACCTTCATCGAGTCTTGATATGGAAGTAAGAGTGATTTGCGTGGTGGCATCAATCCTTTTTATTGTGAGCATTTTTCACTCTAAACCCTATCCAACCTCATGATAGCTATTTTGTGTGTATCTATCTATCTATTGATTGTTTTATAAAACAAAGTATTCACCTGAGAGCTCTCAAATATATATATATACATAATATATATTCATTTTCACATTCACTCTTTTTTAGATTACTCATCCTCTCCAAGACTCACTCAGTTATTTAGCTTGTCTTGTAGGGCTATAATTAGGGAAAATAAATTATGAGTCATTTATTGATTTAAATGCAGGCTCGTATTATTGACTCGAGTCTAATGAGAAAACAAACATTCACCGCGAATTAAAAGTTTAATGGATGCAGTCAATCAGAAAATAGATTTTGGTTTTTATAAATTATCGATACAACCAGAGACGAAGAAGAAAAACAAAACGATGCTGCCCTGCGTGCCTGTCTCATCTAATAACCCTTTTTGTGTGTTTTGGATATCCATATAGGTATATATATACATAATTCGAATACGCCTTGGTTTTGAGGACGAGGACGCTATCCTGCTGCATCACACATCTATTTACGATTTCAATCAATCTTCAATGTTTCCACAATCCACATTTGCCTCGTGCTCATCACATCATCGAATGATGCCGAACATGGTTGGGAAATTGGATTTATTTAGGGGTTTGTCTCGCGTGAATTAAAAGAGTCAATAGGATCCATCATCGGTCAATATAATGGCGAAAAAAATAGCGAAAAATGACGACGACGCTATGCAACTTTTTTTTTTAAATTCTACCTCACTCTCGATTGACTTGCTCAATCATCCTCGTGATCACGATAGGCTAATGATGGTAATGATTTTGACGATAATGAAAGTAATAACGAGCATGATGATTATGACGAGCACCACTTGAATAACTTCCCAGCAGCAATGAAAATGCATAGCCACAGCCACACACACAAGAAGAGCAGCACTAAAAAGAGAGTTTTTTTTTAGATTGTGTGTTTCGTCAGGAGTGGCGCTCGCTAATCCACTCCCAAACTGCATATCTGTTTACACAGCTAATATATATATCTATTTAATATATCGCATTTTTCAAATGTTTTCGAGAGGATGGATCCCACACCAAACGAAGCGATAAAGGATCGAATTGAATTCATATTGAATATGTAGGATATTAGGGACGTTAACGAGTGAACCAAGTGTGTAAGCCTGCAATCAGGTGAAAATCAGTATTCCAATAAATATTTCAATGTTCGTAAAAAAGGCTAATAAAAGTCGGTGACTGGTAAACTGGGATGCTGCTGCTGCTCAAATGCTCGTCTGATTCAACAGCCAAAAAGCAAGCAGGCAGGTAGGCAAGGCAAAAGCTGTGTGTGAGGTTGAGGTGTAGGGAAAAAGAATGTGATGATGTGATGATCCCGAGTCACTCTAGAAAGTGCCACACCACCACCACACCAACAATCTTTATGGCTCTTATAAAAATTTATGGCTTTTCGATACGGAATATTATGACCACAAAACGTAGGAATCCTTTAAAAGTATCCCCTTGGGTGAATGGATAATAATAAGCCTAATCGTAATAATATGCAGCAGTCAAACTCCCTTCAATTCCATCATCCATCTCTCGTGTGTCCACCAGCAAAAGTGTTCTAAGGTGAGCAAAACTATTTGAAAAAAAACGACGAGGACGACGACGACGACGACGACGTGTATATCCGTCTACTTGGCTGCACAACCACGAGCATACCAAATACTCATCATCAGGATCATCATCTTACACTATATTATTTTGGTTTTTACCTTTTTTCTCTCTCTCTTTCTCTCCCCATCTCACCGCATCAACGTGGAAGCTAAGCTAATGCCAAGGAGGAAAAAATGGTAAAAGGGAAAAGGTGTGAGCTTTTTTCCCCATTCAATTCAGCGCAAATAAATGGAGAGGAATGATGATGATTCAAGCCGGCTTTTTATGGGCTTTAAAAAGGCAGGGAAAAGACAGCAAATCCGCCTTTAATAGCTTTTCCATAATTTCCCTACCTGTAACCCCACCAACACCACCACCACAATGACTTGTTGGTATCGCAAGATATCAATAACGGAAAAAATATATATTATTCAGCAGCTCCCTCCTTCTTGTTGATAGAGATTAGGGCTGAGAAATATATATAAGAGTTGCGGGTGAATGGAGAGATGGTTTGTTGCACAACCTGATTTTTTTTCTCTCTTTCTCTCTTTCTCAACTCCTCCAACCCATCCACATCCACCCAACAACCCAGAAGAATATTATACGATGATGATGATGATTTTTACAACAGAGTGTGAAAAAAAACCAGAGGGCTCAAGGGAAGAAGAACCATAGAATCAATAGATTTTTATCGGGGATATAGTGGTCGATATAATCGTGATTACTGCATCACCTCTCTAATCTCCTCCTTTGCGGCTGTCAAAGGCTTCGCAACCCGAGAAAAAAACTACAGGTAATATCCCGTCTGTTCTCTGCGGCAACAGCAGCATCAGCAGCCTACTGGTTTCAGTTGGTTAATATCTGCTATGCGGTTTTCAGCTCTGATAAATAGTTTATTTATTGAGGGGTCATCACACATTTCCGATTACGTCAAACAACCCCACAGCCACAATCAATTGAAAGGTGAGCCCGAGGTTTTTTTTTATTGCTCAATCACTGAGAAAAGCTCAATACCGGAGTCGTCGTGTTTTATTTATGTAAAAAAAAATCAAGCTGGCTAATACACCGGGCCAAACTTTTATTATGCTTTTAGCAGAGGTGGTTTTATTTAAGTGACCAGTAAAAAGAGCATTCTCATTTTTCTATCAATCATGTCAGCTCATTGCTCATTGCGCGACCAGAGAGCCCCGCAACGTCTGCCTTTGATCATCCCGTCGGAATCGTCGGAGAGAGAGAGAGGCTTCCGTGATAACTGTATTACTAATCCTTTGATTTGTTACGATTACATTAGTCTCCATTGGTGATAACGGTCGACAAGGCCCATATTGCAAATCTCGGCGTTGCGTTTTATGGATCTGAAATCGATAAATCCCTGATAAAAAACTGCTATTCGTGTAGTAGTATTAGCCCGTGATAACTGGACTAGTCCGCCGCGCCGGAGAGAGAATAAAAAATCAATAAAAAAAGTTTTGGAAAAAGGGTGTTTTAGTCAAGGACGGACAGGCTGCGGCTGGGGACAATTTCGTAACAATTGGTAACAGGGTGGTGTGGTGGTCGACGAAAGGGATAGAGGATTTCCTCAAAGTGCCTCGTGCGAAAGCCACATTATTTTTTTTTTTTTTACATATTATTATATTTGTTTCTCCAAAGGAATTTTTTTCAAATGTGTGGTGTAGATGTAGATGGTAGATGTTCATGAATCAGGGTGTATATTTTTACACATTCTTTCCCAATAATAACGGGTGTATAAAGGGTTATAAACTTGAAAAGTGTCTCACCCAAGCTAATTTATATTTCTCTTTCGAAAACTTTTATTATTTCCACGCTCATACATAGCAAGTACTGCACGTATAGTTAGTTTCATCAGATAAATGCGAGTACACCTTGAATCCTGTGTTTTTTAAGAGGTTGACATGAATGTAATGTAGCTTATGCCTGCAATACATACCATACCACCACCACCACACACACACACACACACACGCCTTACCTGTCGCTCGTCCGTCGTGTCGGTCTACTTGAAATGCATACCAAACCAGTTAAAATTGTTACTCTTGTGACGACAATATAAAAAGGAAACCACTTTTATTATAACTAGGGATATGCTAAAGTAGTTTCTTCTTGTCGGAAGGTAAGTATTTGTAGGGTGCATGCGGGGTTTCCTAGGAATTTGTCGTTTTTCAGTATATCCATACATCTCTACCACGTAAAAGAAAGCCATACTCGACGAATCCCAGAGCATTCTTTAAAGAACACATGACGACGAGTCCACCTTGATGTATATCATGCACACACGGAGGACTGAGCTTCTTTATCTGGGGGGAAAATGTCGATGAGAAGATGTCAATAAATCTTTCACCTTTCTGTACACTTTTTCGTCAACACAATCCCTCCTCAAAAAAAAAATCCACGAGAGCAGGCCAGCAGCAGAAGAGCTGCAAAAGAGGAGCCCTCATATCAAAAGCCATAAATTGTGGTTGGAGACGTATGGACAATTCGACAATTTTTACAAGCGTTCCAAAAACGAAATGGACAGGGGGATCCATTAAAAATGACAACTGTCCATAACACGCTCAAATATATTATATTTTCCTCTCGTGTCCCCAACGTTAAAATCTCCGTAAACAATGTGGGGGAATGTAAAAAAAAAAGAAGAGAGAACGAAGACAAAAAATGGGTACATTAGACAAAAAGTACATACACACACACGGACGGACGTTCCTTATCCATCTCAAAATCTCCCAAGTTGAACTGGGAAAACACAGACATTTATAGACAACTCGCTGTACAACTTTTCCCTGTCAATATTACACCAGATATTTATGTACATCCCATTACAACAAGGAAAAAAAACTTTTTTTTTCTCCTGTTATCATCATGAGCGAGCGATACATATCCCATCTTTGTCTTTATTGGTTGCTCCTTGTGCTACACGATGATCATGACAAAAGATGAAAGATACAAGATAAAAAGGAAACAATCTGACTGATTCAAAGAGGTTCCCTCTCTGAGAGTGAGCAACACAAAAAAAAAGTCGCCCTCATCCGAATCAGAAACTCGTGTTATTTTAAGGAATATATATATAATAATATGATAATATTGTGGAGGAATGGATGACGTGGTGGAAACAAAGCCAAAGCCAACGTGAACAACGCCACAATAATTTTGTCCTGATTTCATACAAACTTTTCTTTTGGGTGATTTTTGTTTTCTTCAAGATTTGAAACAAAAAGAAAAAAACCTATATTAAAGGCAACCATGAATTCTGTATAGGCATACGCGAGGAGGATGATGTTGATGACGATGAGCATAACCTGGTAAACAAGGAATCATTTACCGGCAAAAGTCCATCTCACATATCACAACTTTTTATCTCTGCATACATAAATATAATTATTATATGATGTCTATGCAAATCCATGTCTTTTGGACTCTTGTAAAATAAGTACATGCTTGAGTTACACACTCTTCTGACTGACCATTCCATACAGATCTTTCACTGGTGGTGTGGTAGTGGTAGTGAGTGAGTGGCTGGTGCTGTGTAGTCAATACAAACTTAGAGTTGAGAGAAGAAGAAGAAAAGAAAAAAAAGAGTTTTTTTCTCTCTTTTTCTTCTCTCTCCTCCTCGAGTTGAATTGAATGGTGGTTGTTGATGATGTTGATGTCTGGTACGTGCATGCACGCCTGTGTTGTTGCTAGCACACGGTCTCACATTACAACCCAAAATGCTTAGCTGAAGCCATTGTCTAATGCCAGTCGAAGAGGATAATATTATTACCGAGATGGTCATTATCATTACGATCATCATTGCAAAAGATGACCATTGTCGGAGAGTAGTTGTTTAAGAAGCTGCAGCAAGCAGCCCATGGAGATGGGGAGATGGGCTTGATCAAATCAAGAAAAAAGGAATGGAATGGAGTCGAAAGGTGGTCAGTCAGGTGTGTTTAGGATGAAACTGTGTGTGCCTTGCTCACTCAAAAAAATAAGAAGAAAAAAAAAACAGGGAGAGAGAGAAAAAAAACAACACATTCCTCCACTCTGATTCCATCCATTTTACAATTGTTGTAAGATTAGCGAGGAACATGGACATAATGTTTATTCCGTTGTAAATGCACCACCAAAATACATACATTTAGACGGGGGAAAGGGAAGGAATGTATGTATTTGGCCGACGACGCGTCGTTTTGCTTTTGGTTGTTGTGGGTCCTCCTCATCAATTTTTCGCAATGAGTGTGCACCATGCACTTATTTTTATTTTTACTTCTGCAATTGCGCGACACGGAGAGGATAATTATAAAAAAAATAATTATCCTCGATAATAATTTTTTTCAGGACTCGACACTACTGCTCCTCAGTCACTTGAACAATAATAATAAGTTCTGCATGCATATATATTCTTTTCTTGTGCAAAGAGGAACAAGTTTGTGGGGACATATTACAAGTGTCACTTGATAACCCGCTTACCTCCCTGAATACAAATGAACCCAGAGAGGCATTCTGAACGAGATGAATGGGCCCTGAAAGTAGATATAGTGGTGAAAAGGTGGCATTCCGGGGGTGTCACCCTTGACATTGAAATAGAAAAATTGACAAGTGCAAAATACATGGATCACTATGGGGGATCGCTTATCCCGCTACAAGACACTGACATCATTTCCCTTCATTCTCACATTTCACTGAGCATCTTGGACTCTTGTCAGACCCACCAATAGATTCCATTAGTCAGAAAACCTATACTTCGTCACGGGTACGTACTACGTACGCTATTATATTGATGAGCTGGGTTTTTTTTCTGTCCATCCAAGACAAGATGCAAAGTGGATTAATCACAAGGGTCAACAAGTAATAGTCATATCGTGTCAATCTCTGACTGGTGTACATATAATTATAGGTTTGTTTATTCTGCAGAGGAGAGAAGGGAAAACACATATTCTAATACCTTTCCTCTTCGTCGTCATTTCACTCAACCCACAACTCATGCCTATTATACACTAACACTTACTACTAATCTAATATGCTGCAACTGATTAGTTTTTTTTGTCGATTTTGAGCAAGCCGGTGGTGGTGGAGCAGCAGTCATGAATATAAAGGACAAGAGCTCAGCTCACCCGCTCGTCATAATAATAACCATAAAGATGACACGCTTAATGTTCCCTTCTCTCACTTTTGTGATCTTTGAGAAGCGCAATAATAAAGTTGGAAGGTCTTTGTGAGCAAAGAGGACTCATCCAGTCAGTAGGATCAAGTCAAAGGGAAAAGTGCCAGAAGGGAAAAAGCCAGAGAGAGAGAGAGAGAGAGAGAGAGTCAGGGCGGACATGTGGTCGTCTTCCACTCCAGCGACAAATGACGACACCGTCACCGGTGCTGCCTCTTCTTCTGCCTCTGATTATCAATAGATGTTCAAGTGATGCACTTTGTGTGTGAGTCAAAGCAAGATTATTGTTTACAAAAGATATTCAGTTCGAGCTTGAAAATGCGGATAGTTGCACAGCCCGCAAAAAATATAATGTGGAGCCCTAGTGGAGTGTAAATAATCAGGGGAAATCATGGCGAAATCGTGTGTAATACCTAGCTAGGAAAAAATATTCTCCTTCCCAAAAGATATACGAGTAATATCTTCTATACTCTCTGGTTTCTAACTTGTCTGATATAACTACTACCACCACCTACTTCGTAGCCTGTTCTGCTCTTTGGACTCACTTCATCTTAACCATTTTCCCTGAGACTAATCAATCCTCATGAATATTCATGAACCTCCCACTGCAACATTTTCCAGAGCAATGTTTAGCCGCTCCACCACCACCACCACCACTACTGCTCACTACTCACTACTACTTACTTTGGTGGGGGCAACCGAAGCAAAAGTTAATATTGAGGAGGAAGTATGATGCACTACCCCCGCTGAACGTGCCTTTCTTAAAGGAAAACTCTAAAGGAAGTGGCGAAACGACCACGGTGCGGTCACAAGGACAGAATATCAACTTCATTTACGGCTTGACAGAGACTTTCAAAAACTTTTAATACTTCTCCTCCTCCTCTCTTCTCCTTTGTCGTTTCAACATGAGTCCTGTTTTTAGTAAATATTCATCAGCCTTCGGCTACTCGTTTGCCCCATCACAACGGCATAAGGCATGATGATGATGCAAAGAAGGGAAGGATATTTAGGGAAATGGACGGCTCAAAGGACACCAACTCTACGCGGCCCTCCTCGTCTTATGCATATGCATTTATATTGATATATATTTAATTTTACGCACAACTTTTCCCGTCTCCCAAAAATAAACTTTTTCGGAGACACCAAACCTCCCATATTATTATTATTCTCTGTTCCCGGGAGCAGGCAGGCAGGCAGGCATCATCTCCATCAGAAAATGGCTATCGATTTATGCGAGAAAGAACAAACTCCTCTCTCTCTCTTTCTGTGTGTCTGTGTGTGTGTCTCTCTCTCTCTCCTTAATATTCGGATGCATTGATTTCTCTGAGGATTTGTGATTGTGAGTACTAATCTCTCCCGGCTAATCATTCCACGACGACGACCCTCTCGTGAAATTCAAAACTGAAAACTACCCCTTTGAGTTGAGTTGAGTGGAGCAGCAGGAGTTCACCCCCGAACTTGCAAACCCTACAGGAAGTAACACGGAGAGAAGCGAATGGTGATGGGTTTTGATGCACGCATTACTCCACTCGACAACTCTCATTTTCAACTGTCCCAAAGAGAAAGTATATCATCGGGAATCGGGACGACGAGGGGGACAGCAGCCGAGCAAAAAACAAGGAAATAAAAATAATATTTCTCTATATATCATTCGCCTTTTGTTTTCAACTCAATAGCAGCCCATCACCATCCCATATTAACTTACACATTTCAAACGCATCTCATTATAACTTTGTCTTTTCTGCCCATCTGCATCTCTCTCTCTCTCTCCCTGGAAATGAGTTAGTTTTGCAGCAGCATATATATCAAAAAAATACCAACCCCGATGTGAACCTAGGGAGGAAAACTACTCACTCCGTCGCCGTATTTACAGTTGGGGGAAGTTTTTTTTAAATTTCTCATTTGATGATTCATCTCGAATTCTCTGATTCCGTCTGGCTAGCGGCGAGAGAGAGAGAGAGAGAGGCATCAAAAGTGAAATCAAAATTGATTGACGAATCCAATGACTGCTTCACATTCACCCTTCATTTTATCCAGTTTTACTTGTAATCATCATCATCATCGCCATCATCCTCCTCAATAGGGAAAAATCAAAGGGATTCCAGTTTTCGGAGGGAACCATGCACTACGAAACACTTTCTACCCCTGGCTTACTACGCTCTAAAATGCTCTTTTTTTCAGCCCTTTCTCGAAAATAAAATAACTCTTTAGCTCTTGCTGAGAGCCGTTCATATTGAATATTCTCTTTTTTTCAGAAAAAAATAATAATTATTAAATAAATGCATAAAAATTACCACCATTTAATACAATATTCCCTTTGTTCCACAACACAAGAGTAGAACCTGTCAGAAGAGACTGTCTCAGGCTCAGGCTTTTCTGACAAGGAGACTCGCATCAGATTGCATCCTGGCTGGCCCAGCCTGGAGCTCTCTTTTGACAAATATTCTCCTCTCCAAAGGATTGCATAACATACCTGAAAAAAGGTATCCCATATCACCTTTTTCTCCTCGCCACGGAAATTTTTCTTCTTCAACAATCAATTCGGGAAAACATTCAAGAAAGAGAAAAAATTGATTGAGTAGAAACCCATGCGGACTTGGGGGATTTTCTCGCAGCGAGAGCATTCATGAAAAAACATAATCCGCTTGGAGGCCACACCACTCAAATCTACCCAAAAGAGTTACAAAATCCCATGCATTTTCTCTTGAGAAATGCACTTTTTCAGGGTAAACGGGATTGAGCAAGTGGTGCTGGCACTTTTGGTTCTAATCCACTCACAGAGTCATCAAGGCTAATCCCATCTTCAAGAAGAAGACACACAGGCCCACAGACCAAACACAACTGTTTCTTCTCACTTGATTCGCATTTAGAAAAATATATATATATATAGATATTATATATTTTTCACTAGCTATTCCAAGTTCCACGCAAGCGGCAAGTGAGGAAAAGTGTGCTTGGTGTGTTGTTGAGGAGGAGGAGGTGGATGAGGAGGACGATGATGAGAATGAATTTTTGATGATGACAGCTATGATCACAACCATACAGCTTCAATTTACGGACATGTGGAACTTTTTCGCCTGTTTTGTAATGATATCATAAAAAAAGGCTGCAGATCTTTTGTAGATGCAACATATTTTGTGTGTACGGAGGGACGCGGACGGACGGTGTGCTACCAAATATATCATTGTTGAGCTCATCCGCCTTCCATAATTCCTAATTCAATACGGTGCACCCCAGTATGCATCTCGCTGCCAGCAACTTGCCACTCTTGAAGAAAGCACACCATTTTATTTTATATTTTGTATTTTTTTTTAGATTTTTGTTGTTAGGTAATAAAGGCTCGGCTGTCTCGGTTCACAAACACATGCCTTCGTCTTCTTCTTCTTCTCCTCTTTTTATGTTATAAAAACTCATTTGAGCATTTTAATTGGAATTCTCAATTTTTTCACTAAAGTAAGCTTCCCTCGCTCAAGATCGATTTTTGATACATGACAAGGTGAATAAAGGACAGTTAAGAAATCACCACCCACTACGTGACCCCCTGGAGTCCATCAAGGAGGAGTAAGGTGATTGACATTTTGACACTGGCTGTATACGTACTGTACATAGGGATCCCTAACTTAATTCCTCTCACCAGAGAAATTAACTTTTTTTTTAAAAAAAAAAGAAAGAAACCATTTTACAGTGTATCATCATATCTATACATCCACACACGGACTCTCTCTCTCTCTCAGGGTATATATATATATACGTTTAAGTAATCGGCGTTTATTCCTCTCGTTTTTTTTAATCCCTTCATATCTCGGTAAGATAACAACCTCCGGATACGTTAAAGATTTTTGTAGTTTTTCAGCAGGGAAACGGGATATTTGAAAAACTTATTTTTTTCATAACCAAAAAACTTCACTACTCCACGCCGAGGACAGTATCTCCCTGGTAGTGGAAAAAAGAAGATGGACAGTTTTCTGGCTGGATATTATGATTTCCTCCGGACTGGAGGGCATAGAATCAATCCTACTCTGGAAAAAAAACATAATCAGGTCTTCTTATATTCCTCTCAAAGTCTTCCGTCCTGCTCTATTCCCCTTAACAAAACGAAACCTATATGAGCTGTAACAACAACTACGCTCACTTTGAGGTGTGATGAGAGGTAAAAGGAAGATTTGTTACTTGGAAAAAATATATCCATTTCAAAAGGATGCAAGTCGTCGAGTATGCTTTATGCTTACGATATATTTTTTTTTTGGGATGGGTCAATCATGTTGGATCACATCCTGAACGAAAAATTCAATTTCAGGAAAATAACAACCCCCTAATTCAGGCTAAAAAAGAGTGTCATGTGGACTCTGCGTGGTGTAATATGACGTATATTATATATATGCGTGTAAAGAAACACTCCATAAATGTGTAGCCCCATATATGCCTTTGTTCGAGGGAGAGAAACCAAAATCAGAGATGTTTTTTTCGAATGCACTTGACAAGGTGCACACACTTTAGCTGAAATCAATTATTACAAAATAAAAGCAAAAGATAAGGTTGTTAGGCAAAAGCAGAGGTTTATTTTTCTGTTTGTTTCAAGCAGTGCAACTCACAATTTTTACGCAAAAGAAGGAATTGTTTAAGAAGGTTAATAATAATGCTTTTTGTCCAGGGAAAATTAGGGTTACTTTTAGCAACAAACAACACACATTTCAAAAAATAAAACGACAAAAAAGAAACTACTACTGCGTAGTGTTTAACAAAAAAAAATACAATTAATAATTAAAATTATCATTCATCATTCATGTTTGACTTTCAGAAGAAATCAGAATGAAATATATGGTTTTTTTACTTGTTGCCAAAACTGAGCAAGGAGGAAGATTCGCTCTTTTTTGAGAATCCAATCGACAGGTGGTGGATTAGGTGAAGAAGATAATGGTGGAGGTGCAGGCGGTGGAGGAGGTGAAGCAGCGAGCGATGAAGAGAGTGATTCCATAGGCATTAAACAATAGTCTACTCCCAGGGTCCGATTCTTATGGCCGTACATTGAACGTCCTAACAAAACTCCTTTTTTTTGCTTTTATATAACTTTTTGTTTTCCTTTTAGAATTTATTGTAAAATTGTTTCTGTTCGAAAACACTCCCGGCCGTGTATTTTCTCTCAGTTTCGTTAAAAGTGGACTTTTGACTGACTGATTCTCTCTTCTTCTTTATTTTTTTTTTCAAAAAAAATTCTAGAAAAAGTTTTGTTTTTGCTATTTTGTGAATGCGACAGAGCAGCAGAAGATCATGTTTTTGTTTGTAGCAGGAGGGATGAAAGTCTAAAAAATGAGAATTTTGTTGCGATTTTTGATTTTTGTGTCTTTGTGACTTGATTAACTCACACAATCAACTGAATTTCCTGCTCTCCCATTCTCCTTCGACGTGCATCCCGAGGAGGCTAGTGTTGACGCCGATCCTGTCGAAGTTGGAGATTGTGAAGGTGACGACGTAACATCTGAAATGAGGAGAGAGTCTTCAGTAGCAGCGGACGCGGACACTACGGCTGAATTGCTACTAGAGTTATTGTTACTCGAGGCTGTGTCACTTGCCCCCGTGGCAATTATCTCACTTTTGGAAAACACCTTACAGCTTCCAGTCATTTCCATAATCATCATCTTTCTCTTGTCGGAACCGAGTCCGGAGCAACAAGGAGTAGACTCATTCGATCTAGTATTTTGACTCCAACAACAGTGTGACCGACTATAAAATATAAGGGATAATAAGGTTTTTTTTTTCAAATAAGGAAAAATAATGATAACATGGAGAAAAAGCAAACAAAAAAAATAAATTTACACGATACGTATACACATATATATATATATATATATATACCTATAATATGTAATAATTAATTACAAAGAGAAACAAAAACCAACTATTAGCCACAACACGGATTTTTTTTTCTTCCTCTCTGTAGGTGAGGTTCAACTGACAAGAACTGACTGTACGACGTGAGTGAGTGCATCCTAAAATAAAATCTATCGATAACCTTTCCGTGCCAACCATGCCGTCGTCGTGCGCGTCTCACAACTGCAATCAGCAGCTCGTAACTGTTGCGTAATTAAACTTATCGCTGAAACTGAATGAATCACAGATTTTTTTCAATGACATTCGACATTACTACTATTACTCATGTGTGTGGGCAGAATGAAATGAATGATTGATTCCCCCCCCCCTGTGTATAGCAGCAGCAGAAATAGAACCAATATTGATCCTTTTTTTCCACTTCCAACCGATTAGGTTAAGCGCAAAAAATACATGTTATAACACCCTACAATTAAACTATATTTTATTGGTGCTTGCTTTGTTCGCTTTGGAACAAACGCCAGGCAGAAGGGGAATTGCTGGACGCAACACGTTTTCCATGGAAAATGTGCCTAAAACTGTTCAATAACTGCTCGCATTGTACAATTAAGTATTTCGCTGATAGCAAGGATTTCAAGAATTTCAGTCTAGCTCTCTCTCTCTCTCTCTCTCTCTAGTGGATCCACGGAGCGTAGTCGTTTTTTTCTGTTTACGTAAGAATTACGCGTTTTAAATGGCCCCCAAACCCGATAAGATAGCATACCTGTGTAACACCACCCAACCCAACCAGTAACCAGTTCAGCGAAATATAATAAAGATTTATGAGCCACGTTACATGTAAATTATTAGGATTTATTGATTTTTGTATGAAATGTCACTTGAACTTGTTGCTGCCCCGTAGTCAATACATTAATTAATTTCCAGCCTGGATCCAGCCTAATTTTTATCGTCAGCAGAGGGACGGCCAGGATACTCACAGTTGTAAAATTGGATTTAATAATAACAACTCTTGCAAGATGATGATGGTCTCATATTGCCTGATTGCTTCTTGAGCTCGCGTCATCATCATCATCATCATCATATGATTCCATGATAGAGGCGAGCTGCAATTAAGTTGTCTACTGCAATTCCACATTTTTTTTTACCATTCAATGAGTTATGGGATGATTAGGATGAATCAAAAGTGATTTGATTTAATCAATCATATCAGAGAATATTATGGAGGAATTATCCTCAAGGAATGACTCTCAGGATAATACTCTGATTTTTTGGATTCTTTTCCATCCACTTTAGAGTGTGTGAGAGAGAGAGAGAGAAATAATCTCAATGTCATCTACTAATGCTTCCAATTCCAATGCAATGAGTGAGGGATTTTAGTGTATCCAGTGCGCAAAGAGAGAGAGAGAGAGAGAGAGAGGAGATAAGTATCTTTTTCTCTTTTGGTTAATCAATCGGTTGAGTAAGATGATGATGGCCATTCACAACCGCCAACCATCCAGACAATAATGAAGAATGAGTGTTTAGAGTGGGACATTAAAATACAATTTTTTTTCTTCTCCTTCTTTTTAGCTACTTATCATCAGCTCATTGTGCGCTTCCATTGGGATTATGAAAGTGGAGAAGCTTAGCTGTGGTGGTGGGCATGATGATGATGATGACATGGTTGACGTTCTCCTTCCCTTTTAATCAGCCATTTCGACTAATCAACAAAACTCCTCGGTAGGATATTAGAGCCAGACAGGGACACTTTATGGGGACAAACTCTCGCAATTAGCATTCTGCAACCAATGATGATTTATTAAAATAAGGAAAACGAATTTTTCCACTGCATAATATCGTCCCTACTTCTGACTACTTCTCCGCCGCATAGTCTGGGCTGCTGCAAGCTGGAATACCAGAGAGCTGGCAAAAGTTTTACAATAAATTTCTATCTGCACTCATTTCCTTGTCAAAACTCCAAGTTTAGAATTAATATCCATCCATCCATCCATCCCGCTCATATAAACGACTTTTGATCAAAATTGAAAGGAATTTATATTTAGAGCAAAAGTGGCTCGAGAAGTCATTCCTCCTCCCAAAAAAAAACGTACGATTGCTGCAACAAGTCCTTCTGGATATTGTTTAAAAGTTTCGATAAATATAGGAAGGATATATAATACATGGCATTTGGGTAACTGTCTGGGAAAATCATGGAATCAATAAAATGGAATCAAGTGGGATCTTTAGCTTGATCGTCACTTCCACTCAAATCTCATCTCCTCATCTGCTCCGTGTCGAGTTGAGGAAGAATTAGTGGTTTTTTTTGAGATGATGGCCTATCTCTTTATATTTTTTTTCGTGAAGAAGCTAATGTGGTGATAACACTCTGTAATATGTTAAAAGTGGTTGATGGTGGTGGCGGTGGTGATTTTTTTTATTTTGGCTGTCAGCCTTCTTTTTCCCCCAATTTAGCTCTCGTATATAATATCCATGATGATGACGATGATGGTGTGCTGACCATCTTGAGTAAAAAAAATGCAGAGTGAGCTTCTTGTCTGAAATAGGATGATGATATGTGAGATCAGAGATAAAATGCACCCTATTTATCAACTATTTTACGTTTTCAACGGTTGTTGTTTGCTAGCACACACACAGTCAGTCATAGTCAGAGTGGATGGAGTACACACGATGAGAGAGAGAGAGAGGGATATGCATATGCAAAAGTTTTTTTTTCGCATTGATAATAATATGTATGGTAATAACAATAATCATATATTTTTTCTGCGAAAGTCCATTCTAATGATCCTTTTTGAGATTCCATCTGGACATGGATTTGTGAGGAGGGGAGAGGATTTAATGATTATCATCTTCGTCTTTAATCAATTTCATGAGAGAATCCAATCAAGCAAGCAACCAAACATCCCATTCCTCCTATATTTATTTCCCCTATAACCAACGGTTGTTATGAGTATGAGGAGCAGGCAGCAGCGATGGCGATGATTTTAAACGGAGATTTTTGTATGGATGTATGGAGCACGGAGTTGTCGGGAAAGGGAGAGCAAGCGGCGGCGACAACTACGTTCGTTGAGGGAGAAAAATATCTGGTCCTCCTGTTGCTGCTGCTGTCGATATATCACTTGATCCCGACTTAATCCTTTTATACTCGAGTATACGCAGTGCAGCAAGCAGGCAGTGCAGTTAAGTTCAGTGTGTGGGGAACACTGACTGACTGACTAACTAACAACAGAGAGTGAGCGTGTGGACTTTTTTTATTTAAATGGTGAGTATATCACATCCAGCATAATTCGAGGATGGAATGCATTCTCACCAGCGCAGCGAGAGAGAGAGAGATCGGTTCAGGGACACATGGATAAATTCACAATGTGGTCATCCCTCTCTTCTGCTCTCTCTCTTTGTCCAACAACCTTTACTAAGTACTAGCTGGCTTTACACGGCTACTCCGCTAGCCAAACAAGTGGAAAAAACAATGGAGTAGGTAGCATATTAGCTACAAAGCAAAAGACGACGAGGACAACGATTATTGCCCAACCAACTGACCATTTTAATGGTTCCAGCTTCCTATAAAATGTATTGTAACGAGGGGCCGTTACAAGTTACACTATTGATGTCATTTTCCTTGCATGACTACCTCAGAAAGAGCAACAACAACAACAACTGGTTCTTCTGCTAGTAGTATGACTTTGTTTCGGTAGCGGCAACCTGGAACGAACGAAGTTGACCATTTCCCTCTAGCTCCAAAAAAGTGTAATCAAAGGTGGGACGACAAATTTTTAAAAGTGATCATCATCATCATCATCATCATCAGTCTCCCCCTATAACTTCCCATCATATCACAACAACATTTGTACTCTTCAACTTTTTTCCCCCGTGTCTTTCTCTCTCTCTCAATTTGATGGGCAAGGCAAGTGACGTCGTTTTGTCTTCTTCTCTCAATTGAATCCGAATCAGCAGACACAACATGTGTAAACTAAATCGTTTCTGTGTACTTCGCCGATAGATTAGCCATATCGCCGACATTGACAAGGATTAAAGGGGGGAAAATGGTATCAGTGGAAAATTGCCTTTTGCCAGTTGGGCTTCCAAGCGACGACGGTGACGGCGACACGCAACCTTATGCCTTATATGACACATCTCACACAACCGGCAGCAGCAGCAAATGTAGATGCACCAAGAGCTTTTTATATACGTACTTGTTTCATCCAAAAGTTCCGAGTTAAAGTCTGCTCACAAAAAAAGTGAGCTTGGGTATTATATGAGCACCCGATAGGCAGTCATTTTTGATGTGTGCAATAGTATAGCTCTGCTGGTCTCATGGAGCATGGAGCATTTTTCCATATGGATATTATTATTATTATATGATGATCTTGTGATTTTTATAGGAATAATGATCACTGCGGCAGACCTGACTTTTATACTTTAATCCTGCTCAACTGCTCCACTAACACGACTAACTTGTGTGTGCGCGCAAAAGTTGATGTACAACGAGAAAAAAAATACGCATCCCACAAGCTGTCTTGTCTTCCTGCTAGAACAGCCACCGTTTTTTTTTTGCATATCATTACTACAATTATGTATATTCACACTTGTGTGCCATGAACGAACGAGCGAGCGAATGATTTTTTTTCTGGGATGAGCTACAATGATCAAAATAGATTTCTTCCCAATGGCAAATCTATTACCTACAGGGCGTCCAACAAATAACATAGTCTCCATTTACATTTTTAATGATTAAAAACATGTATGCAGATATTCCACTCACTGCTATATCACTGGCCCCTCTGCCTAACTTTTCCAGTATTTTCTCCTAAAAACAATTCTTCGACGCCTAAAATGCGCAGCCCTCAACACACACACACACACACACTCTCTCTCTCTCAATCCAAATGAGATGGAAATCCTTTACCAATTTCCCTTTTGATCACGTCCTCATCATCATCACCACCACCACCACCATGCCACCCGTGTGCTCCTCGCTTTCCAGAGCCACACGGCTACCGCTACCACCACGACGAAAATCAAAATTGTTATTATGGTGCATGATACAAGGGCAGCAATCCACCATTTTCCAAATGAGATTCCCAACGGAGCCGATTATAATCTCCTAGTTTTGCACCGATCCCACCTCGAAAATCATATTAAACGTGTTCAGAGCTCATCTCCTCCCAACTTCATTATCACCCATGCCCGCCCTCACCTCTCTCTCGCCCCCGATCTGGAAATCAGGAAATTGAGGATGAAACGGGGAAAATCCTCCGAATTTCATCACTCAGAAGCGAATCACAAAATTTTTGGCTTCTCAAAATGCAACAACAACAACACATGCAACGGGAACTCCACCACCACCACTTTTCAACATTCCCCATTTCTACCAAGGTTTGTCGAAAAATTTCGTCGAGTTTGTGTCTTTCCATTTTGTAATAATACGAATATCGCCCTAAGAGCACAATCATCACGACTTTATATCATTTTCGGTGTTGTCATTTTGCTTACAAAAGTAAGCCCATGAAAGTTGTTGTTATTCATTAGTCTGCGTCTCTCTGACTGACTAATACTACCGACGACCGACTACTAACTACTACTACGCCATGCATTATACGAACGAGTCCAGATTTAAAGGTTAGGAGATCAGGAGGAATCTGATGACATGTTCAGCAGACAGACGTACGTATACGTACCGACGTACCCAGAGTGAGAGATGTTATACAACTTGGAGTTGAGGAAGTAGTAGTAGTACGTACACATTATAAACACATACCGAGAGAGAGAGAGAGAGAGGAAAAAAATAAATATAAAGACCGGCTTTTTTTTATTTCTCTTTGCTTCTGATATCTGCCTACAAGCAGTTTTTATTTTGATTATTACGTCAGTTCCTCCCATACGTACAGCCACAGTAGCAGCAGCAGCAGCAGCAGCAGCAGTAGCATGCCTATTTGTATCTCCCCTTTTTGCGAGAAACACATGGAGAGATGTTTTCCTCTGTCATGATGTGCAAAGAACATGTGCAAATGTCACATGTGTCCCGGTTCACTGGGGGAGATGACGATGGAGAGCAAAAGTGAATATCACTTGAAAATCAGTTTTTTATTTTATTTTTTCTTCCTTTTCTGCAGTCCCGCTGCTAACATGTGTATTTGTGTGGTTGTACATGAAACTAATCATATGATTGCACACATTCCAACCGAAATACTCACTTTGGAATGGAATGCAATGTACAAGAAAATTAGGATTTTAGAAAAAAAAGTTTTTGTTGCAAAAATGCAAACTTGATGGAGAAAAAAAATTGTGAAAAAATTAGGTGTCTTTCTGGACATGTGCTTGTAATATGCATTCCGGGTTTATTTTTTGTGCAAAAGGAAAACAAGGAGGGAATATTGTGGAAATATATTATTATTTATTTGGAAAAGTGTGTTTACGCCAATCTGTCATTCTCCCTGTCAATCACTCAAAAACACACACAATAACTCCCGACTTTTTTTCTCTCGCTCTCTCTAGTTTGTCAACTGTTGATATGCGTGACATTTCTTTTTTCCCGAGAGTCATTTGATAGGGTGGCTCTTGTAACTAATTCAAGTTGTGTACTTCCTCCCTCGGAAGACAAACATTAGGGGTTGGGTGCTTAATACATATATACGTATATATAGGGAAAAAGTGGAGACGAGGGATTTCTCGGGTATTTTCATTCCCAAGGAAAAAAGGAACGAACGAAACATCAAGATTTTTTTGTATTATGAGATGAGAAGATTCCAATTTTCCTCTTATTATCCAGCCATTACCCATCTTCGTGAAAAACGATGAAATATCAACGAGAAACGAGAAAAGCCTCCTATAATAATACGCATATAGTATATAAGTATATAATATGAATGACACTGGCATAATATATATAAGTATTCATTCAGGGCTAAGTGACAGTTGAAATGAGAATTGTTGCTGGTCCCAGTGTAAAATAAAAAAAAGCGGCGTTTCGATCAAAAGTGAAAATGGAAAGGGAAAGATTAAAAAGTTTCTCCTCAAGAGCTTCTCATTGATCTTTGTGATGAGGGAACAAGTTTGTCTTTGTGTTATTAAGCTTTGGAGAGGAGGTTATACAAGGGGAATTTTCCAGAAAACTCAGTTTCCTCCTCCTTCCTTTTCCACTCAACCAAAATGAAAGTTACGAATTTGGTGGTGGTGGTGGTGGTAGTGGTTGTGGAGTTTTGAGGTGAAAAAACCTCGAGCCGCAACAGCTTTTTCTCATAAGATTCCCATCAACCTCTCCATTTTACAGTAATAAATCCCTTCTTTTACCACCCATTATTACGGGGAGCAAGCTAGGCCAAACACACAAAACAAGTGGTATTATTATTGTCAGTTGGGGGGAAAAATGTCCGGATTTTCAACAAGTATCAATAGGAAAAGCAAAAAAGCACACCCTCCAAACAACAAACCCTATGTGTTCTGTTCTCCAGCAGACCTGAGTCTGTCTGATACGAAACCTGTGTGTGTTTCGTTTCTTGGGGGAACCTGAGCTCCAAGGTGGGTGATCGAACAATGGAGCTTAGGGAATTGACATATTACACACGATAGGAAAAAGGGTAAGTGATGGGTGAGCCAGTCAAGTGAAAAATAGGTAGTTCATCCCTTGTTTCCTCCTCGCTTGCTCCCTCACAGGAGGAGAGAGGACACAGCTTGCCGGAGAAAAGTGAGATGGAACTGGAAGAGGATTTTTACACACTCTGCTTTCTGCTATGCCTTGCCATGCCACCACCGCCACTCAACCAAACTCCTTTATGACGGGCTTTGAACTCTTCCAATACAACCAAAATGTATCGTGTCTCTGTGTCTGTGTGTGTGATATTCTCCCTTGCTGCTTGCTCTCCGATCAAATTTCCAGTTTCTGGGGGAAATTGGAACAAGTCTGGAGATACTCGTGGGAGTGATGCTGCTTGATCTGTTTTCCTTTAGTTTCCTCCCTAACCGACGACCACGGACTAAATACTACCAGCAGCACAGTAATCTGCTGCTGATCAACAAATCCACTTTGGTTTGACCTGGGCCGATATATACCTATTTTCTACGATGCGATATTATTGTATGCCCCCACATGTGCCTGCCTGCCTCTCTCTTTAGAAACGGACAAAAATCCTTTCAATAAATGATTATGTGGTGTGAACGGGCCTGGAAATGAAATAAAATCCTCTAGTTGGGGTCCAAACAAATAGTTTCGAACCCTGTTTGTGCAACCAATGAGCCCATGCAGTAACAAACATTCTGGTCTTGTTATCTATATATATATATATATCGCATGCATAACTCTACAACGAACGGTAGCATATGAACTAAGAATTTTGGATTATGTAAATAAAGTTGTATAATATATTATATATTATGAATATTCACTCACCACAATTGTCTAACTTTTGATTACAAAAAAATCACTGGACAGGAGCTCTATTTGAAAAACAGTGCGAGGACCTGTGATTTTGAAGAGTTACGTCAGTTTTAATTTTTTGCCAGTTGTGATTCAAATTCCATTCAAAAACCTGATTTTTAGCACTGTGCACTGAAACGGAAACACTGTTGAACTCGCAAAAAATAATGTGTTGATCACTATAACCGTGAGTTGAAAGTGCGTCGTGGAGAGAGATATACATAGAATTTGAAAATCTCTAAGATATTATTATTATTTCTTTTTAAATCTTATAGTCACAATACAGTCTTTTTTCAATTCATTGACACAATCCACGACGTAATCCTTTTTGATCAAGTTGACGTTGACGATTTTGAGAGAGACTCCACCTGAACAACAACTACTTTCATTTGACGGTAATGATTACCATCTTGACGAATATTGTCACTACAACCCAATTCTGTTTTGAGACCGTCGACTTTTCCACCACGATGATGACAGAGGTGAGGAGTGATGGCGTTTTGTGAGGGAACGGGTGCGTGATTGATTTGCATGACTCTAGAAACTCTAGATCACAGTTTTCTCAAACGTCGTCGTCGTCGTGTACCCCTACAACAATATTATATTTACCAGAGTCTCCTCAAACCTCTTTTATTCCTCATGTGGCAATAACTTTATAATATTTTTTTTTTCATAAGAGTTGTCAAAGGGAATGAAAAAATAATATATATATATAAAGTCGTGATATTTAGCACAAGACGGTTTCCCCCTTTGATTCGATAAACTTATTTGAGTAACAATAGGGATTCTTATGGATTTCCTCAATTTTCCTCTTTTGATTTGGATTTGATTGAAAAATGAAATGAGCAAGGATTGCTGCTCGCGTGCGTTACTTGATGGGACGTGATTGATGCGAGAGGAGAATTGCGAGTAAAGGCAAACTCCCCATTCACTTCAGTTTTTCATAGACATGCACTATACACAAAACGTGTGAGAATTCTGGTGATGACGACGACGCCGCGTTCGGTGGTATACTGATGATGATCATCTGACGGCTAAATAAACTGGCGTAAGACTTGTTTCCCTCTACAACAAAAGTAGAAAAATAATACTTTATTAACCTCACCTCCTAACACCCTACAACCATTTAACTTTTAACCAAAAGATCCCAATCAGAAAAACTTTTAATAGTAATACTAATAATCTTTGCTGATACAGCAGCAGCAGCCAGCCAGCCCCATTTCCCTCGACAAAGTTTCTTGTTCACACCTAGAACTCAAGCAGGAGTAAAACCTGACTATGTCTTCACTTGACTAACATTTAATCCATTACTGCACTACTCTCTTCCCTTTAAGATCGCCATAAAAATAGCCCTATTTTTATCTTTCTTATCCAGTCAATACTCCTCCACCTCACACCAAACCAGAGTGGCTAATAGTAATAATACTTAATAATGAAAATGCATATATATATATTTTTTTAGCAGCCTCATCACTTTTTAATTCCACGCTGATTCCTCGTCTACGTCATTTACAAAACTAGAAAAAAAAACTTTGAAAAATTGTTATTTTCCCAACACTGCCTACCTACTCAAACACTTTTAGTTACTCCACTACTACTACTACTACTATTACTACTGCTACACCATTTTTCATGCGTAACAAGTTTAGGCACAATATAAAATGTAGACTGCAAAACAAACAAAACTCGCGAGCGTTACTCAGAGAGCAATCAATTCCTTTACAAAAATACTTCATACTTTTTTTAAAAGTTATCTCACAGCAGACTTATCATCACCATCATCCTCCTCCTCATCCTATTGTGCCTCTCAACTTTTTTATGCAGAACTGCACTAATGTAAAACATACCTACGCCATACGTATGCAATTTTTCTATCTACAACTGATGATTCGCTGAGAACTTGTGCGTTTATGCGCACATACACACACATTATTATTACATTACATTACACACACAAAACAGAACCGCATTTTGCTTATAATAAATATACCCCTCGTTTCGATGTAACCACGACGAGTGTTGTTTTTGCACGTACCTGCTGCTAGCCGATTAAAAGTTAAAGTGGGAAGATTGTTACGGGAATTTTTCATTTAGCAGAGTCTTTAAAAGTTGTTTTACTAAACAAGAAAAATATCGCTCAAAATTGGCAAAACTTTTCTTCCCACATGAGTAATATATATAACTAACTACTTGTTCATGAAATGGCTTTTGTATTTAATTTTTTTTCCACCTTCCACTTCCAGCAGATTGTTATTATTTCTTTTTTAACAGCCAGCCAACAATAATTTTTTTCTCGATGCAGTATCAATCGTAACGTAATACCTCAGCTATCTCCAAGCTTATAATAATTAATCCTTTATCAATCCTTTTCAGCATTGTCAATAACTTATTTTCCCTATCTGATCTGATGGAATTAAATCCTGATCAAAATTCAATGGCTATACCGCAAAAATTATCTTATGAAACGTGGATTATTGGTGGGGCAGGCAGGCAGGCAGGCAGGCTGAGTCCTCTCTGTCCTGAATCTCCTGCTTGATAGGAACTGCTCGATACTTTTTGGCCAGACTACTGTGCATACTCAGAATTAACGTCAAACGTGGATATATACTTATAATATGAGAGAGTTTATCAGCAAAAAAAACTTTAAAATATCCCATCTCCGATTTCCTACTTAAGAATCATAAATCCGTCATCACCGGAGTTAATATAGCTACTACCCCCGATACGACTCCATATATATATGTACTAACTATGATTAGTCAATCAATTCAGAAGCGGAACACAAATACGATTACGAGGATTGCCTGGTCAATACTTTTTTTTAAAAATTATATATCGCCATCCCACACAGTCTCCCAAGGGAAAGGTGCGGATCAGAAGAGGCGAAAATATAAGAGAGACCAAAAAATGTAAATAACTAATCATCATTTGGATAACCTCCGTGTGTCATTTTTATGGATTACGATTTACGTTTTTTTTTTTGTATTTTATTTTTTTGTTCAATAAATACACTCCATGAGATTAGATAAGGGGTGCTGACATGTGTAATTTTTGTCCTTTTTCCTCCGCCGCACCGACAAGAGTGAAAGGAGCCGATGTGTAATGTTCAAGTGTGATCTATCATGTTTTAATACATGGAAACATTTTTTCGACTGATGTAGTAGTAATCACCAAAATATCAATGTTTGGGACAAACAACCAGAGAACAAATATAATAATAATACTACTACTACTACTCCAAATATATACGAATTCAATACCAATCATCAGCCACTGGGCTAACCTAGAAGGCTCCTTAACACTGATTAAAAATGAAATAACCTTTGAAAACCTACATAAATCAGTCAACACCACCACCACCACCACCACCACCAATCTATACACACAGCCTGCCCATCCTGCATGCTATTATGGCACGTGCATTTCAAGACAAGAAACTTGGAGGAGATGAGGGCTACGTGAGAAAAATGCCGTTTTTCCCTGGGACCTTTTGTCGCTCATACAAATATATATCCTATATGCATGCAATCTATTTATCTCGTTCGGAGTTGTTGCTTACTTTATGCAAACAAAGGGAAGAAGATGAGGATTCTGTAATAATGATTTTTTCATGCCACTATTTTTTACTATGATTTACTGACCACTGTCACTTTTACAAACTATCCCAAATTGTTTTTGATTTAAAAATAAAATAGTCACAGTTTGATTCACACGTTTTAAGAATATAATAATAATACTACGGTTTCTTTTTTTTTGTTAAATCCTCTGGAAAAGAAAACTGGAGTTGACACACTGGAGTTTATAATAATAATAGTAATAATTTTTGTTGTATTAATCTTTTAGTTTTCACTTCACTCCCAAGTCACAGAGTCACAGAGATGATGTACAAGTTCACCACAAATCACAATATTTGGAGATATAATATTAGGAATGATACACAAAAGTGGAGTACGAAAATGCATGGGTATGACACGGTAAGTCAACGACATGCTCTCAACAATTCCCCTTTATTTTCCAGTCCGACGAAGAGCCTCCTCAACAGAGAGAGAGAGAGAGAGAAATGTAATGTTCCTAACTGCCCCAGAACACTCGGGGAAAATGAGTAAACGTGAATAATATTGTTCACCGGGACAGACGCGGAGGAGGCAAAGGCATGGAGAAAGTTTGTGTCTCAAAACTGCCTATAGCACCCACTTTTTTTCTCAGGGAATCACCTCTGTTGGTGTTGGTGGTATTTGAAACAATAAGAGTGTTGGCCCGTTGATTGTTTCTTTTTGGCTAAGGGTTTTTTCCTCTCTCGCTTTCTTCCTTTTCGGTATAGGAAGTTGATGTCGTGTGTGTATGTGTGCCCAGGCTTTCGGAGACGTCCCGGCCTTGTCCCTCGACCAATTTTGAGTGACAAGGGAAAAGTGAGTGAAACAAGAATGTGTGTGTTTTCGTTTGTGTGTGTGTCTGTATATGTGTGTGAGGAGCCGTTATGGAACCGGGAGGGATAGTGTCACCGTCACCCTTGTTTCTTGTATGTCCTCCTCAATATTCCCTTCCTCTGTACGACGACGGATCAAAAGCATAAAAATGTGCAGAAGGAGATGCGGAGAGAAGTGAGGAACTGAACATGATTTTACTTCGGTGTGAAGTAGAGAACTGAGGTTTGGATAGGGTAAGTAGGGCTGTCAATAGGGGCTACACAGTGAAAAGCAAAGAGCAGAGTATGAGAGCAACAGCATCATGCATCTCTCAACTCAACTCACTCAGTTCAGCGCTCAGCTCAGCTCCTGTATATTTTTTATATATTATTACTCTCCTTACCAGTCACTAATGCACAGAGAGAGAGAGAGAGAGAGAGAGAGAAAAAGGCCGTGTGTTTTGGAGTACGAGAGTAAGGAAAAGGGAATCAGTTGTTGGGTAGATAGAGTATATAGGGAAGCAAAAACGAATTGGCTTTGGCTCGAACGGAGCCCATTGAAAATGCACAAGATGACGATGACATGAACGCACACACACACACACATCTTCTGTGCGAGCCAAAGGAGGAACACACCAGCCAGCAATATATATATTGGAGTAGTAAGTTGTTGTTCAGTTAGGGCTACCACGCTCGTTACTCTCTTCCTCTGACTCTGTGAGAAGAAACTGCATCAAAAGGATAGAAAAAGAGCTCTGGCTGGGATGGATTCACGTGTGTGTGTTGTCGGGGGTAAAGCATGTTGGGGATGTTCGAGTTGAGAGAGAGAGAGGCAAAGGCAAAGGAAAGATGTAGTTTTTTGGATTGGACATAATCGCCTCTGTATATATATTGAGGAGAAAAAGCATGGGTGGTATTGAGCCACCAGTTTAGTGAACGCTCAAATGAGAAATAAAGATCGACAAAAGGATAATGCAGGCAGAGGGAAAAAAGAATACCATTGAAACCTATATATGCTCCATTCGATTGTATACACACACGGAGAGACAGACAGAGGTGATGGGAGTTGATACTGATGCTCTGCACCACCAACACCACCACCACCACCACCAAAATACTCATTTTTTTCTGTAGGACCGTATAAAATGAATTGGGAAGGGGTAGCAAAAGGGAAAAGAAAATAGGAAATATATACACGGGGAATCTCGTACACACAAACTCATCTCGAAAATATCAATGCTCTTCTCTAATGCTCAAATGGGCATCTTCTCTGTCTCTCCATAAACACACACAGACAGAGAGGCAGAGGCACACACGTTCCCCGACCACGATAAAAATGTTCGCTCTCCGTGTGTAAATGTGTGTGAGTTTGTGTGCGAGTCGCTCGTGAGTGAGGATTCTCGTCAATGTATTGGTGCGGTGGTGGTGGTGGTGGTGGCGAAGATGATGATGTTGAGTGAGCGAGAGCACCCAAAAAAGGATGATATACAGGGAAAAAAGAAGAAGAAGAGTGAAGAACACGTAGATTGCTCTCACCGACCCCCAGTCCCCTGGTTGATTTTGTTGAATGATCTGGATGTGTGTGTCGAGAGAGGGGGCCGATCATTCGATCTGATCAGGAATTGTCTATAGGAAATAAGAACCGGGCGCATGCCTTGCGTCCGGATTGATTCCCGGATTGGAGCTTCGCTCCGACCCAAAAGGGTGGAGGATTGGTAACCAAACCCAAGACCGTTTCTCCATACAAACATCATCGTGTGCTCACGTTGCGATATTCTCTCAAATGTGATCACCAGCTAGACTCTCAATGCTCCACACTCGTACGCGAACCAGACCTGAGGAGAGTGAGTGAGGTTGCTGCGAGAGCTCCTCGCTCACGCTGCTGCCTCAACTGAACGAGGCTCTTTAAATACGGTGTGGTGAGCAGAGCCAGAGCACTGTGCCTTCCTTTGCGCTCTCCAAAAAGAATTCTCTTATTATTATCATTATTATTTCGCCTTTTCTTCAGCTGCCCCTTTGCTTTTTTTTTTTAGCGAAACGCTCCTTCCGTTTTATAATGATGGGAGAGGACAGGTCGGTCGGTCGGGCTGCAGGTTGTGGGGAAAATAATAAAAACATTTTTTTTTTCATACTTTTCCCCAAACCATGACCGTGATATGAGGATGAGGATGAGCAAACCCAGTTTAGCCTCCGCCGTCGTGTCCAAGTCCAGGCGACAATGAGCATTATTGTGGTCATTGCGTGTATGACCTCTTGCAACTTTCTCCTCTCGGCCAATCCATATATTATGCAACACTGCAGGTGAGCCGTGGGGGAAATGGACAGCCTCTTTATTACATTGTTGTTTTTTATTATTAAAATTCACTACACTCCTCCTCTGCTCCTACCTCTGCCCAGCCAACATACATTTTAACAATTTCCTAATCTACGAGTGTTGTTGGCTCAGGAAATTCTCATAAAAACACTTTATTTATTTTATTTTTTCCTTCTATCAGCCCCAAAAGAAACCCTGCTAATCCCCTCACCATCCATCCACCACTTGTTACGTAGCCTCCTACGAACCCCGTTTTTTTCTTTAATTTCCCCTCTCGCCCACTTTCCCCACTTGTGTCAATACAGCCAACAGAGCAAGATGATGCCAAACGATGACAATGACACCATAACGCAACGACCACGAGAGAGCCAATTTCTCAACAATCATTCCATTTCCAACACACATAGTCACAGCCGCATTATTATAGAGGATTCTTCTTTCACTCCAAATCCAACTCATGTTTTCCCTACTAAAAAACTCTCCTTCAAAATGGAAAGCGCTGGGAATCCCAACGATATTTTGGATTTTGACAGGCTCCAGCTAAAAATATGTTCAAGAGAGAACTCTCTGTTCTGTCCTATAATTTACATAAAGAAAAAGTTGTATGTTGTTTGTATACTTCCTCTCCATGCTTTTTCTATTATCTTAACAAATAACAATACATACCAACAGCATTATTTATAAACGATCCATTTGCATTTTTGGAACTCGGAGGACAAGTGGGTTTCTCTCTCTCTCTCTCTCTCTCTCTCTTCTTTTTGTCAGGATATCACAAAGAATGGAATAAATGCTCATTCCTAATGTTATATGAATCTTTGATAAAACATCATCACGAAGACAAAATATATATAAAGAACGGAGCTCTGCTTGCTGCTGCTCTTCTTGTTCGTCTTGTTCATGCCGTCGTACATATACTACTTACTTACTTACTATTTTATATGGATCGTCGTCGTTTTGAGAAAAAGGAATAAAAATGGAGAGTGGAAAAAGGAGATTGTGACTGTGTTTGGAATGATGATCATGCTGATGATGGCAGTTGTTGTTGTTGTTGCAATGCAGATATTTTCTCTCCCTTATTTTTTTCTCCTTTAAGACACTTTTGCTTTTCTCGCTTGTATATCCTCCTCTTGACATATAATGACATGACATGCATTTTAGCTCCATTACCACTACACCCCACACCGCCAGCTACTGCCACCCATCCAGTTTCGCAATAACGATAACAATTAAATCTCTCTTGAATCGAAAATGTGAGTCTTAGAATAGGAATTTGTTTTTTTGTGGGTGGGAATGAGCTGAATGCATGAGAGCAAGAAGCTGTGTATCCTACTTCAAGACAAACAAAAAATGAGAGTTTGTCTGTTATCTTGCTTTATTTCTTCTTTTAACTATAAGTACTTATCTGTTTTGTATTTTTTCCCGAGTTTGTTATGTCTAGCTGAGAGACCACAGGCTAAGGTGGACCCATTCCGATTTTTGCACTTTTCCAATGACAACAAGCAATAGCTTTTTTACCGTCTCAACTCTTTTTTTTTTATTTTTAATCTGTCTCGCGGAGAGCGAGCAGAAGCTCCCCATTACGACGTCCAGCTATAAAAAGAGGATTTGGATTTGAGTAATGTCTCCATCTAAAAAGAAGGTACTTTCTGTTGAGCGAAAAATCAGGGCAAAGTGAGTCAGACTGGATATAGCTATACATTATAGTGTGGGGTCGAGCCGGTGATTATACTTATATATATATATTATTTTCTCGCGAAGATTATTGAATTCTTTTTACAGCTATTAAAAAAACAGTTATGAGTTATGTCTAGTCGTTTAGGCTAAACTGGGCCATAACTCGAGGAGATGAAGATGAAAGATTATTTACTGAAAGTGAGAAACATCATGTCAATACTGGACTACTGGGGTAGATAGGTACTCAACAACGCTTCCAATGAATGACGGAACGAACGCAAAATTATGTTTACGTTGAGATGATTAGTCGAGTTGGATTTTTGGACAAGTGGACTTATTACTAAACTCATCATGTATGCACCTGGACAATTCATTTTTTTCTAACATTGCTAACATTGCTACAAGTCATTTCGAAAATATTTTTTAACCAGTCATCATCAACATCTTTTAACGGCTCAACAACATCTTCCTCCACTAGACGAATTTTTGTTTTTTTCTGGAGGGGAGCGGATTCGTTACATAAATGTCCATGTATGTAGATTCAAATGCGTATGTTCGTACAAAACCACAGTACAGTCCCTCTTGCTCCTCTTTTGGTTCTCACACAAAAAGTGACGTTAAGAGTGGAGTAGTAGTAGACCTCTCCAAAATGCACTTTCCACTTGTTCCCAAAACTCGGGGAAAACATTACAAAAGACCATGTTTTTCCAGGAGGGCAAGAGATGATGATATTATTACCCAGCCATCTCGTCCTTCTTCTCCCTCCGCATCTCTTCTTCTCTTTTCACCCACCCAGCTGAAATATATTGGTCAGTGGTGTTATACCAGTCATGGACTCTGCGTTTACGCGCCCCACCACCACCACAATCACCTCATCCGCATGTGTGTGTGTGTGTGTGGGAGCTCAAGATCACGTTGGATGGAATGGCTCGTTTAACTTGAAAATATGATCAGGAAGTAATCCCATTCTGGTGAGAAAGTGGGAGTCGAGAATCATATGGAATTTGAAATTAGAATTGTAGTGGTAGTAGTAGACTCCCTGAAAGGAAAAAAACCGGGATGATGCCGGGGGTTACATTAAAAAATATATATGTTTCAAGAGTAAAGTAAAGTGTGTGTGCGAGTGTGTGAGTCTGGTGGTGGTGGTGCACGTACTGCACTTTTGTTGAGTCTTCTCTCTAAAAACATACCCAGAGTGCCCACACATTTCAGGTTATTACGTACATTTTTAATGTGCAATTGCATCTCGCATCAGCTTCACACTACCAAGAAGAGAATCCACTGCACATCCTGGTTTTTTTCTCTCCATTTCCTCACTACTACTACTACTACTACATGCACAACTTTCATAATCAGACTACAAAAACTTACACGCCTTTGTACTTACATCCCTCTCTCTCTCTCTCTCTCCTCTCGTGTATGTCATGTGTACATTTTGCTATTGTACCCACATTACATAAAAATAACTGCATCATCCTCATCCTCATTGTCTATTCTGCCCGGTTGCATTTTCCCTCTTACTTTAGTGCAAAACTATATGAAAACTCGCCATTCTGGTTTCCAAAAGAGATGCACGACGATGCTTGAGAATATATAAACTTTTTTCACTTTATCTAAAATATGCTACGCAAGGAAGGAGGTGCCTACTTTATTCGTGTAATTACTCCACTTTTACACACTCCAAGTAGTCGAGACTTTTCACGTTGAGCCATCTGACATTTTCATATTTTTTTGCAAAAAAACAAACTTCCATAAAAAAAATCCGTGTACGTACGTACACATTTATCAACGACATATTTTTTGGCTTCCCAAGTCCAAGGCTATCTTTTGGACGGGACAAGTGCAAACGGCAAAAATATACTACTACTTACTTACTTGCATAATAATAATAATATCCCACCTTTGGTGGATTTTACATAGCCCCATTGTTCTTGCGAAAAAGCAAAAGCTAGGCTATCCCCCACTCGCTGTGTAAACGGAACTTGTCTGTTTTTGCCTCATATAACTGCAGAATTTCCTGTAAAACCCCATTGTCTTTTTGCTCACCATCCACCATCCACCATCCATCCACCTTAGCAGTAGGAGCAACCAGACCCAGAGCACACAACAGAGAGCCAGTGTACTACCCAACAGATTTTTTTTTCTTCTCCCTCTGTATCATAATGCGTTACGCAGTGCATCATCATCATCATCATCATCAACATCATCACTGGCAACGTGCAATGGCCAACAAAAAGCCCTTATGTTTGTCGACGTGGATTGTGGATCCGCACACACACACACATGAAACATGAAAACGGGAAAAAATGTGTAATATTATAAATAGACTTTTTTATCCTCTCTAGTTTGTACAGTGCAGTGGTGGTGGCAAGGCCGCAGAGTACATTTTACACACTCTTCTTCTTATGTAATCTGCTGTTGGTGGTGCTGGTGGTGGAGGGTGGGTGTATGCACAAGTTCTGCATGGGTACAAAAAAAAATAAAGATTTTCTTCAACATAGCGAAAAAAAATTTTTTTTTCAACTTGGGAAGATTATGACTATTGTTACTCGCTTCTTTTACAACGAGCCTATCTAATCTTGTGTAAATGCAGCAGTGAGGTTGGAAAAGGGAAGGAAATAGTAATAATGTACACATATGGCTTATAAGAGATACAATACCATGTGCTCTCTTATATATTCTCTCAGACTGTTACACTTCTTTTTTTTCTCCTGAAAAAAAAATATCTCAATGATGTACTACTATTACATTAATGTGAGTTCTAATATCTAGCAAAGTAATATGAAGAAATGTAGTACACACACAGCTTGTGTGTTTTCTATGTGCAAGGCAATAATATATGTACGTAAGTTTATGTCTTTTAAATGAATTTTCCCTTATTAAAGGACCTGGTTTGGGGAAATGGGAAAAATCATGAGTTTTTTTTTATCAAATGAAAATAAATTACAATTTTGACGAAATGGGGTGTTGTAGTGTATCGTAATCACGATGAAAATGGGATTTCAAAAAAAGGAAAAGTGAAACTAGTTTGCGGAACCATTTTTTTCCACTGATATTAGCTAATGACATTTTTTGCTAGGTGTATGTATGTGTACAGAAGGGGACTGCAGAGTCACACTTTTGAAGTGAGTGTGACGATTGAAGGATTAATTTTTTTTTGTATGCGTTATGCTGGCCGTTTCTCGCAGTAGAAGAATGACTTTCAGAATCTGTGTAGGTATATAGAAATAGAATGTATCAAATGTCGTAAGATGAATTATATATGGGCTAAGAGTTTTGACTTGCAAAATGAAAAAGGTAAGATGTTGGTGAGCAAAGTTAGGATATTTGGTAAAATAGTATATAGTGTGGTTCAACTAATAGGGTTTCAAGGTTAGCCTATCATCATTGCATTAAACCGATCCAACATTTTTGCCATTGCATACATTTTATGTCTACATACTAATCAAACACGGAAGAATGGGAATTTTACATTTTAATCAGTCGGCAATAATAATGGTCTTAACGTGCGTCAAAAAATCCCCTGTAAGATCCCTATCAGTTTATTATATATAAATTTTTTCCCCAAAATCAACTAACGCAATTACATTTTATTACTTTTATAACAAGCGTCGATTATAGTTTAGTCACTATTCCAACTCTTCAATAATGCCCATTACATAACGAGTCGGAGGAGTAGGAGGATTAGGGAATTGATTATATCTAAATTAGGCAGGACCACCATCTTTTACGTAAAGCTAGCGTTGTGGAACGAAAAAAAATTCTATTGGTTAGACCTTGATTGAATTGAAACTTCCAAAAAAAAATCGCACCATGTGTATATTTTTTTTTCTCTCTCTCTCTCTAGCTACACAGGTACTCACTCTCATTCCACCAGTTAAATAACGTTGTGTTCTTCCTTTAAAACCATCTTTTTCACTGCCTGCATTACGTAAGTGAGAAGCGCTCAAGTTGGTGCGGTGCAAATTACTTTTTAATTCAACATGAAGAAAAAAAATTGGGGAAAAATGTGGATTCCATGTAGCTTCAAAACAGCAAATAATATTATTAGCTTGTTGGTATATATATAAATATTTCAAGTATATTTCAACTGGCATTCAGAGAAAATCCCCACCTTCATCTCCCATGACCATCTCTCCATTCTCGTCAAATTAGACAAACTTGATTAGCAATGGGTTCTCAATACAAAAATCTGGTAGTGCTGCATCAGCAACAACAACGCTACTATAACAAATCCCAATACTACCCTTTTATTAGTCGTGTACATTGTCTAGTTTTTACAAATACAAAGGAATTTTCAGACTCCATCATCACCATCATCACAGCAAAACCCCCTCTTAAAATTCTATTTTTTTCTCCTCCTTCACTCCTCCGCTCCTCCAGACACAGTCTTGAAGACAGAGAGAGAGTGAGAGAGAGAGAGAGAGAGAGAGAGATATTGAGAGAATATTTAGAAACGGAAAGAGCTTCAAGCTTGTTCAATATAATGACCATGATGTTTTCCCATGATTCTCTGCTCCAGTGAATTTATTGCACAATAGGAAGGCTCTCCAACACAAATATACGAACTACCACACAAACCCTTGTATTATATTAGTTCGACTACAGACTATCTTCTTGAAAGAAAGAAAAAAAAACTCTTTTAAAAAACGAGCACCACATTCACAACTCCAGAGTTGAATGGAAAAATCGCTGCACTCCACAATATCATATATATATTTATTTATAGTTATATACGCACGGATTCTTTTTTTTGTACCATTTTCATTTATAAATGATTACAGATTAGTTAAACAACCATTATATACAGGTATATATATATATATATCCACCTCAGCATCATCAGCACCATCACTCCGCCGATGTTGTAGGAGTATTCAGACGTAACTTTTTTAGGGAAACTGGATTTGCTCCATCAAGTGTAAAAATATATATATATATACATTCTATCTACGAGAAAAATGATACGTTTGTAAGCAAATCCAATGAAAAATGCTCCTCTTCGCCACTCATTAATTTCCTATAGAAAATCCCCTTTGATATTCATTATTGTAATTTTATGCAAGAAAATACGTTTCAGACTCGGATTTTTTTCTTCTTCTCGTCTTCAGCCCAAGCATATAAGTACATATTATTATATATATATATACGCTCCTCCACTTTTTTCCGTTCCAGAACAATGAGTCCACATGAAAATCATGGGAGAGAAGGCAGGAGACTGGTGTCCATGCATAAAAAGCTCCTTTTTTTAGCTGTCTAAGCTGAATTCCTCAAGACAGAAAAGGTATTAAAATTATAGCATGAAACAAATGAAAAAATGGCTGTATATCTTGTTGCGTGTTGGAGCAATTCATATCCACGTAATAGGTTCGATATAGATAGATAGATGCATACACCTGTAAATTATCTCCACTACTACTACCTTTACATTTCAGCCAGTGCAACATCTCTCTCTGAGCTACACATTTTTTTTATATTTTTTTTGGAGGAATAGCTCTACTACACATGTACCCATCACATTACATCACTGTGATGAACCACATATTCCGCCGAGATAAAATAAGTATAGAGAAACATCATTCATCCATCGTGGTGTTTACTGAACCGAACATTTCCTCGGATTGGCTACTTCATTTTTGGGTTGGATGCTTCGCTTTGTAATGTAACACACACGCAGAGAGAGAGAGAGAGAGAGAGGTATCCGCAAAGAAAATATTTACCTCCATTTTTCCTATCATATTTTTGGCTGGCTTCAAGATGGATAAAAATATGATTCCCTTTGTGCACTCACACTTTTTGTGCATGCTCCAGAATATCGCTGATGAGTACTACTACTACTACTACTACTACTACTACTACTACTACTACTCTCTGGGCATGGACGGGATTTTGGAAAAACAGTGGAGCCTGGGCTCGTTTAAAAAATGAGAACAGAATCATTTATTTGTATTGGTTGATGGAATGGATTTTATTCATGCAAGGGAGCAGGCAGACATACAACAACCCCACTTGGTTGTCTCTTGTGTTTTGGTGCAGAAAGAAATGTACACAATGGGCAACATTCGGGCAATTCATAATAGTGTCTTAGGACGGCGGACCACTCCGTCGTCGTCGTCTCCTCTGCAGAGGTAATCTGCATCCCATTTTCGCTATACCAGCAAATAAAGTGGGAGACCATAAAATATTGTCTTATATAAAAAAGAGACTCTTCGTGCCTCGGAAATGTCAGGGAATCAGGGGGAAATGTGAAGATATACACATGACTCGTCGACTCCCGTATCATCTTCAGAACTCCGACTGGATAAAAGTGGGCACAAAAATCTGAGCAAGGATGGATGAGCCAGAAAAAGGTAGAAGAAAGAAATGGTCTTGAAGAAAGGGAGAGAGAAGAAAACTGTGTGTATATGTTTTTTTTCTTTGGAGGAAAGCATGTTCGCGCAATCCATGTAGGAAGAAAGAGTCAACTACTACCACCATCCAGCAATCAAGTGGAATCCTGGAAGCAACTATTTTTTATTCAGAACATGGTATCACAGAAGAAGTAGAAGAAGTTGGAAAAGTCAGGGGTATACCATCATGACACAATGTTTCGATGTATTTTAATATGCCACTTGCGAATATCTTGGAAAATCTTGGCTTTTGACTATTTTCTCCCTGGAAGAATGATGAAGAGTACGGAGATCCCATACAAAAAAAAATAAAATAAACGGGTGGAGTAGACTTCTCTATAAAGTTGGTTGCTTGCTTGTGCAATAATAATAATATCCAACCAAACCAATCTGGTATGCACAGGTATATGGAGTGAGTTCTGGCTAAAAAGGCTTTGTGTGATGGACGATGGAAGCTTACAGTTTCAAACTAGATTACCTCAACGACTATCCCAGTACAGGACAGAGCCATAAGTCACATTGCATTTGTCTCGTGGACAGACTCGCTCTCGGAACTATATACATACCTACAAGCTCCTCCACCCTCTAGAAGCAACCAACCGCCTCAGAAACCAACAAAAGTCTTTTTGGATTTTGGACAGCGTTTTTCGCAAAGTGCTCCTGCTGCTCCTTCTACAAAAGGTGGTAGGTATATAGGTTTGCCAGCGTAGTAGGAGAAACAGAGGCAGGGAGTGTGTGTAAGTTTGTGATGATGATGGCTCTATAGTGATGATTGAAATTCCCCACCTATCGCAATTCCCATTTCCACCACCCTCTCACCACATTTTGTCACATGAAAGGAGAGACGCAGAGGCAGAGGCAGAGAGAGAGAGGAAAAAAAGAGTATATCTTGGACAGTCAGGATGACAGTAGCAAAGTTGTAGTGACAGTGGACGACTCCGTCTTGTGTCCTTTTTCTGTTCGGTGGTGTCTCCAAAAAAAAACGAGCTCTTCATTTACCCCTGTTTTGTATCCTCCTGTTGTAATACGCCTGTAATAATATGGTACTCCTCGTCTCACGAATATCTCCATACCGATGACGACGAAGACGATGATGATGATGATGATGAGGATGGAGAGAGGAGACCACCAACTACTACCTATATTGGCTACAACACTGCCCATGCAGAACCAATGATTTTTCTCAAAAATCTGAAACATAATCCTAGCAATTGTTAGTTGCACAATAGTCTCCTCAAGTATTATTGGCCCGAAGAGGAGAAAAAGGAAATATACACACGATGACGATTTTTTTTTCTCTCCTTCTTCTCTTCTCTTTCGCTCAGTGTCAATGACAGGATCCTTGTAACAGACAAAAAATATGCATACAATATATCCTCTAATCCATACAATATTATTGTTCCTTTGTATCTCATTAGAGACTACAACGTCTTAAAGGATTTTTACCATCCCCTTTAATTCTCACAGTTCCAATCAGCTTACCTCAGCAGAGCAGGAGAGAAAAAAAAATCTCAATTTTTGTTTCAAACAAATTACTTTTTTCCCTTCGTTTTTCCTCGTCGTATATACATAATAATATGCTCTCCTCCTCACACTTTGCGCATTTTTTCCCTATGACATACCTATTTTATTGGAAAGGGGAACCAAACGGAACGTTGTTTCAGCTGTGCATCATTCATGTGAATAGTAGGTAAGTATTATGTTTTTTTTTCATACATCGACATCAACCCTCCGCATACCTGCACGTTTGTATATAGCCCCACACACGGGCCATAATAATATTTTCAATATTTAAAACATTTTTAAAAACCCCTTTAAGCTTGGAGGACTTTTCGTATAGTTCACTCCACTCTTCTCTTGTGTGTGATATCACATTATTACCTACATTATTATGATTATTATTCTTAGGGAAACACAAGAGGAGTCAAAGGGAAAAAAATCTGTGATTTTTTCCTCTTCTCTTACTTGTTCGTTAAGCTCTCTACTTATTTGAGTTGGCGAAAAGTACAGTGAACTTGTCTTTTTGTCCTTATTATTTTTCCCGAATAAATCATTTACCTGAAAGATATGATGATGATCATCATCAACATCATCGTCATCTTGGCGGCTACTGATTGTTGCTCTCTTGCCACCAACCACCATTTATTTCCTAACTGTGAACCTTATAGCTCTACGCGCAATACATAACTTTATTATTATTCCCTCTGTGTGTGTATAACAAAAGATGAATTTTGGAATTTTTACAGAAAAACCAAACAAGCCATACATCAGGGTATTACCTACACACCACATCACCATACCATACCACCACCACCTTGTTACTACAGTTTATACGACGACACAATATATATTATACATGTGTATTATTTACCTCGACAACGCGCAACGCATTTAGCAGAAGAGAGAGAGAGAAAAAAAAATCTCAATCTTAGAGGAAAATAATGCAACAGCTCGCTCACTGTAATAATAATAACGTCTAACGTCGTCTCCCTGCTTACATTATCGTTCTCGGCACGCATGCAAATTTTATGCATCACCTTGTCCATAGCCACCACCACACATCTTATAATTATTATGATGGCAATCATAAAAGCATGAATCATGAGATCTTATTTATACACTTTTTTTTCAAATTGTATTTTAGCCATTGTCGTATTGCCACCAAGACTCCAAAGAGCTTTGCCCCCTTTTCCCCATCTCTCCTACTCTCGTGTAATATATAGCAAAAGTGGATGGATGGTGGTGGTGGATGGGGTAGGAGCATAGCAATATAGGAGAATAGGAGTTTGCAAAAAGCAAAGCAAAGTGCATCCAATGATGGACTATTTCATGATAATGGGCTATTCTTTGATTAGTTTTTTTTTCTTATGAAAAATATACACCTAGATAATAAAGGTAGTCCAACCAAACTGAAACACTCTTTTTCATTTTGGTTCTATTCTTTGAACTCATTTTCCTTCTAACTCAGAGAGAGGACAGTTATTAACAATGACAAGAAAATGGGGAGGAAGGGGGGAGGAGGGAGGTGGTTGGGTTCTGTGGCATAAACTCTTTTTTGTAGCAAGTTGGGGGAGAAAAAAAAACTTGTGCAGCTATCTGAACAAAATGATAATACATATTTGTGATTAAAAATTGCGATATACCTAGAGAAAATGAATGATATGTGTATATGCAAGTTGTGTGCGCGACACCCATCTCTCTCTCTGCTGCAGATTTTAAACGTTTTAAATAATAAGTATTATTTCTCCCCCCTTTTCCCAATTACAATGTGATGCTAATCTGGACTCTCTGATTTCAAAATGATCCTTTCCTTGAAAAGAAGTCAACTGTCATGGTTTCAATGATTTCTTGGTCATTTGCATTAGAACTTAGAGAATATAGCTATGAATATTGTATAGTATATTATTCAGCAGTTTGCAGACTGTTGCCCCGCATACGTCGTATACTGCCGTGTATCATTGTGAGCAAGAATCTTTAAAATCTGAAGTGTATCCTTTTTTTTATATTTTTCTTCTAAATCTTAACCTGTTCGTTAGGCTGCTCACTGACTAAAAAGCCCCTCTTACTAATCACCTATTATCATAATTGCAAATAAGTATTATTCGAGAGAGAGAGAGAGAACAAAAATGTACTTTAAATAACAGATTTAAAACAAGATTTTCTTTTCAAAACTGACCAACAATGACTGCACTTTTGAGAGGAAAACATGGAAGGAAAGGGGTTTAATCACGTAATGAATGATCCCTCTGGGTAGTCATGGTAGAGACACTAGGCAAAGTAGAAAAATATAATATAAATGAACTCTCTCGCGCTCCAGAAGAGAGGATAGCACAGCACAGCATTGGCACATATATTTACGTTTGAGCAATTACACTTTTCATAATAACATGGTTTTATGGAATGAGCAAAAGTAGTCAATTGGATAATATCGTCATTCATGGCAGTCAAGAAGAAAAAAAAATCGTGGCTTTTCAACCGGTGTGTATATGTGTGTGTAGGCCCGAGAGAGCTTTGTAGATGAAAAAAAGGAATTTTTGTTGACGCTCCCTCTTTCCCAATCGTCATAATGTATACAAAAGTCATTTTAATATATTTTCTCTGGGAACATAACCAAAGTAAGTGTAAAGAAGGGAAAAACCTGTGAAAAGCAATATCTTCGAAAAGTCTATGGGCATCATCATCATCATCATATCATCAGCATATATGAGCAGAGAGCGAAATGTATGAAAGGAGGGCTAACCTGTGCCGTGCCGTGTGGATGCACAGGAGGACGATGAGGATCAGTAGACTAATAATATTATGCACATGAACTGAGAATGATCCTCCTTCCCATTCTCTCTGTCCACCCATTAAAATCCTTGGCAAATCCCAAATTTATGATTTTATTTTTCCCAAAAAAGCAGACACTTGAGTGAAATAATACTTTCGAATGAAATAAGAAATGGTTAGCAAAGCAGCATATCATATCGAGAAAAAAAATTGTGAAAAATAAAGTCTTTTGTGAAAAGGTATATAGGTAAATACCTAGTATCAAATTAAGATTGTGCTAAGACCGGCGATGAAGAGAGCCTGTTGGCCTTTTAATCATCATCATGACTATCATGAGCATGAGGGGGAAAATGCATTGTAGGGTGAGCATTACAAAAAAAAAAGTTTTGCGAGGCTGTGGGGATGTTTTTGTCCTCCGAAGATGGAAACAGAAATATTTATTCCTTTTGTTCTTCCTCTTAAGCTTGATATAATGAATGCTCATATGAGATTTGACAGGTTGAGAAAGATTTAGTGGACTTGGATCCATCCGCGACGTGTTTCCTTAGTGCAAAGTGGATTTTCTTTTTTGAAAAAAATAATAATATATATAAAATAATTCAATAACACTTAGCTCGCTCCTTGGGAGAATAATCTGCCGGACATTATTATAAGGCTGCTAGTATTTGTTTAGCAAAACGGGTCTCTCACTCACTCACTCACTCACCGTCAGCCCCATTTGACAAATGCCGTAACACTTGAGAAAAGCTAAGGAGAAAAAAAAATATATAATATAATATGCTCACCCTCTCTCACCGTCACCACAATTATGCATTGATTGTCAACTATGACCAGCTCGACTCGGTGTGATGCAGGGTGAAGTCAGAGAAAAGTCAAGTGAGTCAGGGATCAGCAGCAGCAGCAGAAGGATTTAAAAAAAAAACATCTGCAAAGCACCTTGTGCTCCTTTGCTCCCCTTGTCGTCATGCTTCCATATCCCCCAGCGTGATCTCCTTGCTACCCACTTGAGACAAATTAAAAGAGGATTCCTTCCTTCAAGACATTTTTTAATGGTGATCAGGACAAGATGTGCGGGCAGAGCAGAGAGAGAGGGAAGTTGACAAAGAGGTCCTTTACTTAATAATCATCATCATCGTCGTTCTCATCTCATCATCATTGGATTGGTTTATACACAAAAAACATAAAAAGTTGGATTACAACTGAAGTGACTACACGGGGAATATGTTTTTCGGGGACAAAAGACATAATGATGATATGAGTCGGGAAGGATAGAGTTTTTGACTTTGAATGCGATAACGGAACCAACTCGGCCGCGCCATGGCAATAGACGACGACGACGACGGCAGTAAAACGATAGATGAAAAAGAGAGGATGATGATCCCGATTCCCTGGGAGAAGTCGTGCTCATTCGTACCAGCAATAATCATAATTATAATAGTCACATTATAATACAGCACCAAGTAGAACGATCATTATCAAGAAAAGGATATGATATGGTGATGATGATGATGATGATCATGATCATGACGATGATGGCAGGCCTAGTGGCTTTTTCTAAAAACGACACATAAATACAAAAACAGATAGTTCTCGTGTCCCTTCCCCTTTAAAAAAATAAATACACACTTTATATTCATATTCCTTGTTTCGAAAAACAAAAATTATATATCTTTTGTATCTCTCTCCCCACAACACAACAACAACGCAGCAACGACAACGAACGAAACGAACGCTCGCTCGCTAGCTAGCATCACTTTCTGACTTTCATGCCATATGATTTCTTTCAATGCATGTGATCTCTTAAGAGGGATACAGTTCCGAGAGTCAAGTCCCCGGGTCAATCAGTAAAGGGGAAAAAATTATATATTTTCTCTGTTTGCCAAGTAAACTCTTTGTGAGCTTAGGATAATTAAGCGTTTTCATATCATCTCATTATAATGTTCCACCATGCGGCAATGTCATGATGACTAGAAGCGTAAAAAAAACTCAACGTTTTCTGTGCACTCTTTTTTTTATTTTATATTTCATTTATATATGCGAAATGCGATACGTAACCCTCAACTCCTCTATTTATTTCTCTCTCTCTCTCTCTCTTGTTTTCCTCCTCTCCGTTCTAACCAGCGGCATCCTAGCCTCCTCGACATTATGATCAGTGGCGAAAAAGAAGGTTTCATTAGACGACGCACGAATGAGCGATACACTTTAGCAAAGGCGATGGGATGGGATGATGGGATATATATGCATGGAGGAAAAAAAAGAAAAAACACATGATGTGAGCCAGCCAAGAGCCAAGTATCATCATCATGTGATGACGACGCCGTATTATTATAATACTCAGACGATGACAAACGGAAATATCATAATATTTTTTTATTCCTCAAAAAAAGGGTAATATGTGTAGGAAAGGAAATGATGTGTATGTGTACATAGCTCTACATACTTACAAGTTATTTTTTGTTTGTTTTTTTTTTCTTCTTCTTTTTCTGTTTTGTAATCAAAGGGTAAAATGAATTTGATTAGGGAAAAATGTTAAGTGAATTATTTCAACAGGATTTCATTTATTAACATTAGCAAACAAACAAAAAAAAACGCTATAAGCTGAGCAACCGGCACATGAGCGGTGCATTCCATCCATTCCTATATTTGCATAATGATTAATGAGAGTAGACACGGGTAAAGTTGATCGGAAATACTGATTGATTAGGAGAATAAGTAACTATTTATATATAGGAGTAAAGTTGTTTTTTTGTTTGCTGATAAGCAAACTCTGTAAAAACGAGTGCAGGCATACCTATAATATTCCGTTTTTTACGAGGAAAGCTGAAGAAGGAGCAGAAATGGATTAATGCGCTTTTTTTTTACAAAAAAAAATATATAAAATGCTCCCACATGCTGCCGTTGTTGCGTTGTGATCATCATAAGTATGGGATTTTTTTTGACGTAATATTCGAAAAAAAGAGCCCCATTTCCTCTTTGCATATATATATATATACAATTTTTTTACATGCCGGATTAGATAATGGTGATAGAGAGTGTGGTTGTTAAGATTGGCTACAATCTGTGGTTCTTCCCGCATTTGTGCTTAATATGCGGGATGGCTATAAGTTACGACGACGACGACGACGACTATCAAGTGAGTATTACACTTGATTTCTTTTTTTTCTTCGTTATTCTACCTATCCCCTACCCTTTGAGAATATAAAAAAAAATAAAGTCTTGAACTTTTCGAGAGGAGCTTCGCTTCTCTCTCTGGCACGATATGGTTGAGTCAGGGTGAGCTTTTATAATATGTATAGAGAGCCGCAACAGCAGCAGCAGTTTTGTCAAGGGTTGAACAATGTTGAGCATCACAGTGTATTAAGCTATCTTGAACAATTTCTCTATTTCCTGTTGACGACGGGGCACGCTTTAATGCGCTATTTCCGTTTTGCATAATTACGGTCTGTTTTCTTAATCGGGAAGAAAAAACCATGAATAATATTCCTAATGTCTGTGTGTGTGTGTTGTGTGTGTATGCTTTTTATGAAAATGAAAATTATATGTGAAACGATAATTACCGTATTTTGACTATACCCATCAGTTAGCATACCAGGTGAAGATTTTGCGCTTGTTCCAGGTGATGATGATGATGATGATGATGATGATGATGAAGATGATGGTGGTGCTGAATGACAAAGATTATTGTATCCTACATGCGCTATGCGTATAGTATTTTTTTGCAACAAAGTGTTCTCCTCTCCACTTTCAAAATGTGTGAATACATATAGTGAATATAAAACCATCATGATGTGAGCAAAGATGAAATGCGTGTAATATTATGCTCATTGCTCTTTCTTGCTTATTCACTCTTTTGTACAAAAATATAAACGTAACGTACGTAAACACAGTCGTCGTCGTGCCCATTCTCAAGCCCAAAAAACCCATTACGCTACTACTACTACTATTACTACTGCATTTCGTCTCCGGAGCGAGCGGAAAGTGAAAAAAAAAACCACGCAACTTTTAACCACGGACAGAACCTTTATCTCTACTCGGCCTCAACCAACCTCTTCTATTACACCCCCACA